>CAUYON010134953.1:0-43578 GCA_963573935.1 Arctocebus calabarensis | reverse complement strand
CTGGCGCCCTACTCAATGAACCACAGGCACCACTTGATGTTGATGAACATATTAACAAATGAATGAATGCAGTCCCTCCAGCTGGGGCAAAACTGCAAGGCATCCACTTCAAAAGAGGCCCTTCAGCCTTACATGAAATTGCCCAGGCGTAGGAAATGGGTAGTGCCTGCCCAGCCCTGATTCTGTTATCTGTGGTTTTTTGTAGATGTTCTTCATCAAACAGAGAAATTTATTATCTGCTCCTAGTTTGCTGATCGTTTTTATTATGCATTGGTATAAGGTTTTACCATTGCTTTTGCTGTATCAATTGATAGGATCATATGATTATTCTTCTTTAGACTGTTGATGTAATGGATTGCAATAATTAATTTTCAAGTGCTGAAATAACCTTTCTCACTTGGTTGTGATATATTTCTTTTTAGACATTGGTATATTTGATTTCCTAATACCTCATTGAGGATTACTCAATACATGAGAGATAATGGTCTTTATTTTTCCTTTGTTATTATGTTTTTGTCTGATTTTTGTATTAAAGTAAAGCTGGCCTCCTAAGATTTTAGCATGTGTTCCCTCATACTGTATTTTTAGGAACAGGTTGTATATAATCAAAAATAAAAGATTATTCCAAAACATGAACAAAAGGAAATGGAAAAAACATCAGGTTCTGTGTGAGCAACATTGGCCATTATTTCCACCCAGGTGCAAGTGAGCTGAGTTTGAAAAGGAAGTCAGCACATGGGTTAAGGTGGATGGAAATATAAAGGGTTAGAGGGGTAGGGATTGGCACATTTGTGCATTTCTTCCTGGGTTGGTTGGTTCTATTTGAGCAGGTCCCTCTAGTTGACTCTATCATCCTGGTCTTTTAAGTCTATTATAAGGAGGCGGGATGATGAGCATGGTATCTCTTTGAATACTTTCTGTGGGATAAGGGGCAGCATGGGCTGCCTATAAAGAAAATGGGAGGCAGGCAGGAGTGATATTTACAGGACTACTATTGGTTCTTCAGTCTGAACTGGTTGATATCCACATAGGGCGAGGATACGAGTGGCTGTTTTTTGGGTGACTGCCTGGTCAATAAATCAGGAGATGAGGAGGAGGATTATTGGTTCAAACTTGAGAATGAGAAAAGATCATAATTAGTGGTCCTATCATTGGCAATAACAAAGGAGCCCATGATTTGAGCACACAAAGTTGGAATATCATGCAGGCACAGTAAATAACTGTTAATTCCCACCATCGAGATCACTGTTTCTATTAGAGAACTTTTATAAAATGGCAGCATGGAAAATATTGTTCCAGTGTCTATCAGAAAAGAGATTGGCTTACCTCCCACTAGCAAAAATACCTGGAGTTCAAATTTCATGATTGTCCAGGAGGCATTCTGAATTTCCAGGGATCATCAGTCTTCTGCAGCTAGGCTTAAAAGGTCAGGAAACATTGCTAGGTCCTGTGGTTAGCAAATGTGCCTGCAAACCAGATCTTCAGAAAGACTTGGGCAGTCAGACTTCCAATGAGGATCTCTGCAGGCTGGACGTGGCTTGAGGGGAGGATTTGGATATGGGCACTGCTTTGCCCACTGTACCAGCCTACTATATTTAAAACACAGTCCCAGGGGAGATTTCACTTTTTTAGAAGTGCCCCAAGTAGTTCTGAGAAGTAGGTGGGTTTTGTCTATTGGCAGAAGGTCTGAGCTCTGGAGTTCTGAGAAGTGCTGAGAAGTGCTGTTGCACCTCGAAAGCCAGGTCAATGAGATCTTGTTGTGGGGGTGGGGGGGTGGGGGGGTCTGAGGGCCCTGAAGGAAGTTTTGGAGTTTTGTTTGTTTGTTTGTTTGTTTCAGATATTGAGTGCAGACTGAGAGATAAAATGAATGTTAATAGGGTGGAGATGAGAACAACATATCAATCCTGCCAGGTAAGATCATATGATTGAGTTAGATATCTAAATTCTTGAGAGTATTTTGTGGGATCTGTGGAGAACGAACCTAGTTTCTGACCTATGTGGGACAGGTCTGAGAGAGAAAAAAGAACATGAACTCTGATGATGCCTTCTATTCCTGCAACTTCTTGGAGGGAGTATAGTGGTTGTGGTGGTCTGGTCACTCCCCCAAAGGGGTGGGGAAATTGGGTCTGCCATGTTTCTTTTTTCTCTGGTTCCATCATCTTTTCTCTCTCTACCACATGTGGCAAGAGGGTGGGGAATGGTGGAGAGAGGGGTGATGGGGTGGAATTCTGCAGGTAGTAATGAGGTTGAAGGAGGAGGGGCTGTGGAAGGGCAGAAGGAGGAGGGTTGTCTGCTGGGTCAAAAGAAAACAAAGGAGATTCAGATGGGTCAGGGGAAGCTAGTTTGACCAGCACAAGGAACATCTGAGAAGGTTCATAAGACAAGCACAAAGAAGGAATGTTTCAGAGGAAGAGAACGGCCTGAATGTAGGGAATCTCTGACCATTTGCCTAATCTCTGACAGTAGTTATTGAGATCAGTGAGAACTGAGAGGTCAAATGAGCCATTGTCTAGTTTGCACATAGGCCAATATTCAGAAAAAGATGAGGCATTTAGGTTTAAGGTCAGGATAGAGCTATAGGTGAGTTAAAAAGCAGCTTAAAGGTGAAGAAAGGGGAATCTGTGACTAAATGGTCCCCATATTGGAAACTGGAGGTAAAAATAAATAAATAAATGAAGTTAAAGGGAGGATATAAAGAGAACTTGCAAGGAGGAGGAGAAGGAGGTCGCCAAGGCTGGGGTCAGGGAGGTCACAAGGCCTCCATGTGTGACCTTTAACCAGCTGGAGAAAAGTGGCCCAGGCCCACGGGAGGGCATCCCCACACATAAGACACTGGATGTTATAATAACTCTGACACTCCAGAGTTAGACATGGACCACCAGAATTTTTCGGCCCATAGTGGGGAGAAAGGGAAGAAAAGTTTTAAAAACTTATGACTGTTTAAGAGGCCTAGAGATGGAGGGAGGAGAAAAGAGGAGTTGGAGTGGGGAAAAGGAAAGAATAGTTTTAAAAGTTCAGAAAGGAATTCTAGACAAATGCTTACTTCACCGTTAAATTGAACAATTTTGGGCGGGGGTCAGAGGGGTCCCCCATTTCCCTTCATTTAATCAGAACAAGAGTCCATCTAGCTGGGTCCAACAGGGTATATTTTGGGCCTCCAAGGGAGCTTCTCCCCATCCTGGGTTTTGGCACCAAAATGAGAGATCAATGACCAAAAATAAAAGATTATTTCAAAACATGAACAACAGGAAATGGAGTCCAGGTTCTGTGTAGGCAATGTCAGCCTTTATTTCCACCTGGGTGCAGGTGAGCTGAGTTTGAGAAGGAAGTCAGCACATGGGTTAAGGTGGATGGAAATTTAAAGGGTCAGAGGGGTAGGGATTGGCACATTCATTCATTCATTCTTCCTGGGCTGGTCGGGTCTATTTCGGCAGGTCCCTCCATTTGACCATACCAATAATACCATTTCTTCTTTAAATGTCAGGTAGAATTCACTAGTAAAACCATGTGGGCTTGCTGCTTTATTTGGGGGGAGGTTATTAGCTATGGCTTTGGCATCTTTAATAGACTTAAGCATATTTAGATTATCTGTTTTCACTTACATGAGTTTTGGTAGTTTGTGTCTTTTAAGAAATTGGTTGTTTCATCTAAGAATCCAAGTTTGTGGTCATAAAATTGTTCATGGAATTTCTCTTATCTTTTTAGTATCAGTAGAGCCAATAATGATGACCTCTCTGTCATTTCCGATATTATCAATCTGTTGTCTTTTTCTCCATTAGTCTGTACTATGGCTTGAACTGTGCATCTCCCCTCTTTTAAATTCATATGAGCAGGCCTCATATACGGTGCCCTAGGAATAGATGAGCCGTAGTTTTCAGAGGCTTTAAATTTTTGCACTCTTCTGAAATAGAGCCCCTATCTTGAAGTTCTTTTTAGCTATAATCCACTATGATTATAGTGGAGCCTTGTCACTGTGGTGTTGAGACATGGGGGAAGGGAGGCATTCTATAATCCTCTAATTAAATCCCATTCTTTTAGTGAGCCTATGTCTCTGTGCTGTGACCTTCACAACTGTTTCTTAGCTTCCCTCCTTTAGGTATGACAGAAATTCTAAATGTGATGCTAAACTTGGGTAAACGCCCCTCCCTGGAGAGGTTAGATAAGGCTCTGATAAAGTATTTTTTCCTAAAAACTAGCCCTTTTGCTATGGTAAGTGCTTTGCATGTATTTCAAAATGGTTGCTTTCTACCCACCCCACTCACCCCACTCACCCCCAGCCATGGGGCATAATTTCTTTGGTACTTTACCATGGATTTCCTAGAAGTAAAACCTATAAAAGTAAGGAAACCCTCCTAAGACTGTTTCCCATTCTCATGAGTTCCCACTCTGCCTCTAACAATTTGTTTAAGAAAGAAAAATAGCTCAGAGCCGTCTAAGAGATGTAGGTGTGCAAAATCTGACTGGCCCAAAGAGACCTGAGTGTGAAACACCAGTCACACCCATGCCCAGTGGCAATTGTTGAAAGCTGTTTTGTTCTTTCTTTTCTTCCTCATAATTTCCTGATAAATTACCTAAAATGTTGCATAAGTTGCACACGTGACCCTTAGTCATTATCTTTATGTTTCTGGGATTGTGATACAGAGAATCATGTAGCCAACCATAAATCAGTGTTATTTCTGTAAATCAATGAGAATTTCTGACAAACAAGTTTGCATCAGCCCACTCCTTGCTCCTCTTTTTGCCTTTAAAAATCTGCTTGCAACAAAGACCAACAGGAATGCACATAGAAGATCACTTGGGTTTGAGTCTTCTGGGCAGCTGTCCTCACCTTGGTACAAGTAAACTTTTTAAAATTGTGTGCACTAGCTGTCCACCCTAACAGTAAGCAAATCTCAGGTATGATTCCTGTGTTTGCTGGTATCTCCAGATTTCAGGATGGCAATTTGCTGACTGACCTCAATTCCCTGACGAATTGAAAAAAAGTAATTGATTTTCATTTAATTCAACATTTTTCTTGTAAGGATAAAAATGACTAAAATTTTTCATTTTTACATGTAATGTTTTTCAGTTTCATTGTGCTATGTCTAGCTATGGATTCATTTTTATTTATTCTTCTTTTGTTTTTATTTTCTAATTTTCAACCTGAGACTTTATATGTTTCTTCAGTTCTGGGAGTTATTTGACATTATCTCAAAATAGAGTACTTTGCTATTATTTTTTCTCTTTTTCTGGAACAAAATTTAGACATTTTAAGTTTCTCAAACTCTTCACATATAACCTTAATTCTTTTATATATTTTTTCTTTTTTTTTCTTTGTGCTTTATGTGGTGAATAAGTCACTCAGAAAGATCTTACAATACATAATTTTTTTTTACTGTAACTAGAATTTATCACATCTATTGAATGTTTACTTATATGCATACTATATATATAAGATGTATAAATGTATTTATAATAGGTATATATAATACATACCTAAAATATATGCATATATTATGTATAATGTATACATACAATAAAATTTATATACATATAATTTCCAAGATTCCCAAGGAGCTTTTTCTTCTCCTTCTTTTCATAGTTTAATTTCTGCTTTTTTGAAACTTCATTTCTTGTTCTAATTATATGTAATATTCCTGCATTTAGCTGCTTGACAATTCTAAACATGCTTATTAAAATGTAAATTTATTTTTATTTGGAATGACTTCATAGTCAATTTTGTCTATTTTTGACATTAGTTATGAGAGAGAAAACCTGAGAAGGGTGAGTTCTGGGAGAACCGGTCTTGTCAAGGAGAGCACAAGGATATACTTGCAGGGTCCTCTCCATGGTGACTCAGCCCTTAGGAATTTGTAAACTTAACTTCCTGGAACTTGGAAATTTCCACTTCTGTGAAACCCTGTAATTCTGTGGGGGCTGGAATAGCATCTCTCGCTTGATTCAAACTGGCCAATAAGAAGGGTACCTGTGGGTTGGAACTTTTTGACTGTCAATAAAAAGGAAAAGACCAAGCCAATCAGGGTGCACAACCATTTGGAATTCTTCTATGCTGTAAGCTCCCAGTCAGTAAATAAAGCCCTTCCTCTTATAAACATGGTGTTCGGGTGCTCTTTCTCTCCATTGGGCCTCGTCTTCCTGCAACAACAGATCAGCAGTTCTCAACCTGTGGGTCTTGACCTCTTTTTGCCATTTGTAACAACGCAGCAATTAGGAATGTTACGAACCACTGACATAGATGAACATGTGCTGAACATTGAAAACATTGTGCTACATGAAAGAGTAAATAATACGGTTTCATTTCTATGAAATTCTAGAAGTGATAAAAACCTATGCTATAAAAATCAAATCAGTAGTTGTTGGGGCAGGAGTGGAGTGGGGAAGTGCTATTAGGAAATGTTCTAGGGTAATAATAATGTTCTGTCTTGATATGCAGTCATCAAAACTGAGCTTAATGATCTTAGCATTTGACTATATGTAAATTAAACCTCAATAAAAAATATTCAACCACACTAGAACTGAGTGAACAAAAATTTTAAAACACTACTGAATACTACTGAAGATCTTAATATCTCAGCATTTTCCTGGGTGCAAATTACACTTCAGTAGGAAAAAATACTTAAGAACTATCTTAAAATTGAGTGAAGGCCAGGCACAGTGGCTCACGCTAATAATCCCAATACTCTGGGAGGCTGAGGTGGGAGGACAGCTTGAGTTCAGCCTGAGCAAGACCGAATCTCTGCAAAATATACAAAATTAGCCAGGAGTGATGGCACACACCTATAGTCCCTGCCACTCAGAAATCTGTGGCAGGAAGATCACTTAAGCCCAGGATTTTAAGGCTGCAGTGAACTGTGATCATGCCACTGTACTCTAGCCCAGGAGACAGAGCAAGACTCTGTCTCAAAGTACATAAAAATTAATGAAGAAAAAAAAATTAAAACACTACTAAAAAACACAAGACTTGAACAAATGAAAAGACATACTAGGTTGTAGACAGGCAGGCTCAATATGAAGACATCAATTCTCCTACAACTACTTTCTAAATATGTGGGTCATTACAAAAGGTTTACGATACACAAAAATCAAGAAATGTAAAATCTGCCCTGATGGAAACAAACAAAGCCCTCCCAACAGTGAGCTGAGCAAGCTGAAAATTGAACAAGCACATAAGGAAGGATGCTGTTGACTGTGTTTCTTGGAAGTGAACATGATGGACCATAACACAGTCAGTCTCAAAATTTTTGTAGAGGCCGGGAGTGGTGGCTTACGCCTGTAATCCCAGCACTCCAGGAGGATCATGACTTCATTTCTATGAGACTTCCAGAACAGCCAGATCCACATGGACTAAGTAGAGACCCTGTCCCTATAAAGCAGTTAGTCCATATTCAGCCCTCCCCATAAGCCCTGCACCCACTCATCTACTTAGTCCGGGTGGATTTGCCTATTCTAGACGTCACATAAGAATGGGCTTGTGGGGACAGGGTCTCTGCTTAGAGGACTGAAATGTCTCAGAACTGTTGAAGGATGTACAACCTTGTGACTGTACTAAATGCCACTCAATTCAAAATGGTCAATTTATGGTATTTTAACTATTTCTCAATTCTTTTAAAGGCATAAAGAACTGCATTTCAAGCTTATACATTCACAGGAAAGGCAGTGTAAAGATGACTGTAGTTAGACACTGCAGGGACCGAGGCTCCCACCTAAAACCAGGCCCATCTGCATAATAGAAAGTGGGACAAGGGACATGAAGCAGCCGAGTGCCCAGGGCGTGACTGGGGAGAGTCAGGTCAGATAACCTGCTCACTACAAATCCTTCTGACCTCTGGCCAGGGGTTGAGCCTGATGACCCAAACATGAAACAGGGTGTACTTCCAAGGGCCAGGGTGCCCTGCTTGAACACAACAGAAGTTCCAGACTTGTGGCTATGATTCAAATTTCTACAAAGCCAATCCTATTCTCAGTGACCTAAGGAGCTTTTATTTAAAGGAAATCCCACAGTGAATTGTTTCCTAGAATTGCAAAACCAGAAGTTAGCACAGGACTATTTAGTTACCAAACACTGAAGACCTACCAGTTTCCAGGTAACAGGGGAGACAGAAACCAGAGTTCTTGGGCTCAGGCTAGTGGCAGAGACATTTAAACCAATGAGGCTATGAGAGCCCTGTGCCAGGTGCTAAGCCCACCCAGCAGCGGCCCTTAGCTCTGCCAGCGGGCTTCCATGGCACTAGGCTCGGCAAGTAAGCAGCCCAGGAGGCTGCCATTCTCAGAACAGGCAGCACTCAGAAAGACAGGAACCAGGTATGGCAGAGAATCCTGAAGGAGGAGGCACACAGGTGAGGAAGACTGGGGGAGAGTTCGGAGGGGCTGCAGGAATGAGAGGTTGGTATGCGGGCTAGAATGGGTGCACCACCCACCACACCGGGGCAGCAAGACAAATGCCAGGCCCGGGTTTGCATGCGGTGGGCTCGCAGCCCCGTCCTTCTGACCCCTCTGATGGATTTGATACCACTGAGCAACTTGCCTTGAAACACTCTGTCCTGAATCTCCACATTCTCCTCCTCTAGCTCTTGTCCTATCTCACTCATTCCCCGTCTCAGTGGCCTTCACTGATCTGGCTCCGTCTAGCTCTTCATTGCTGCCACTCCCCAGAACCCTGTTCATTGTGTTCACCCATTCTCCCAGGCTGATTGCACCTGCACCTATTCCTATAATTGTAACTTCGATTGCCCTCCGCCAAAAAATCTAAGTCCCCCACCCTCAGTGGCTCCCGAGCTCTGGACCCAGGGTTTCTTGCCAGGCATCTCGCTCTACCTGATTGATCGGCCAGTTTAAATACCTCAGTGCTCACTGCCAAGTCTTTCCTCCCTTGGCTTCGCCATTCCTGAGCACATTATTTGGAACTCCCTCTTGCTTGGCTCTTTTATATTTTAAGTAGCTGTACCAGGAGGGTTGGTAAGGGATATGTGGCTGCTAAAGTCTTACATTTTTAATTGAAATTTGAGATAATTACAGATTCACATACAGTTGTAAGATGCAATACAAAGAGATCCTTTGTACACTTTGCCTAGTTGTCCCCAAAGGTCACATTATGCTCAAGTATAGTACATTATCACAATCAGAATACTGACATTGATGCAGCCACACAACTTATACAGATTTCTCCAGTTTTACTTCTGTTCATTTACATGTGTTCATTAAGTTCTACACAATTTCATCGCCAGTAATTCATGTGATCATCACCACAGTCAAGGTAAAGAACAGTTTTATCACCACAAGAATCCCTTTTATAAGCACATCCACCTCCACTTACACCTGTCCCTAATCCCTGATCGCCACTAATCTCTTCTCCACCTCTATAACATTATTCCAAGAATGTCATATAAATGGAATCATGCAATTATGTATTATTAGAAAACAACCTTCTTTCACACAGCATAATGTATTTGAGATCCACCCAGGTTGTTGTGTTTATAAACAGTTTACTCTAGCTTACAGGTACCAGGGAAGAGAGAAACCAGAGTTCTTAAGCTCAGGCTAGTGGCAGAGACATTTAAACCAATGAATGTCTCTACCACTCATTCAACGGCAATGAATTGAATGTAGCTTAGACATTCCATGGTATCATGGAATGGGGGGCTGATTCTAATGTTTGGCAATTAGGAATAAAGCTATGATGAACGTTCATGTACCAGAAACCTTACATTTTTTTTTCAGAATGCTTTTGTGTGGCCTCTCCGTAAGAATGACAGCTTAGATCACACAGTTTTCCCTCAAAGTATGTATAGGTATTGACCCAATGTCTTCCGGCATCAAATACGGTCATGAAGACAGGTGACGTTAACCTATCTTCTTCCCCTCTAACAGGTGACTTGCTCCTTATGGTTTAAAAAAATTCACCATGACAGATTGCTAACCTAACCAAGAAAAAATGGGCAAAAAGAGTGGACATAAATGAGGAATGAGAAAGTAACTACAAATAGAAAGGAAATCAAAATAATGATAAGACAAAGCTTAATACAGCTTTATGCTCATGATGGGAAAATCTGGCTTTATTCATTTGATTCCTTCAATGATTTGATGATATTTATAAACACCTGCTATGTGCCCTATCCTGTTCTAGATTCTGGGGATATAGTTATGAGCAAAAGATTTTATTTAAATCCTACCTTTATGGAACTTGCATTCAACACATAAATGGGTATTGTATAAATTCATACATTTTCAAAAATTTTGAATAGAAAACCTATATAGAGCAAATGCTAAGTGGACAAAACAGAAAAGCTGTCTTCAAACTATCCCTCTAGAAGGATCAAGCCATAGGAGAATTATTTCAGTTCTCAACAGATGATTTTTCTATCATTCAAATTTTTCAGAGGAAAGAAATGAGAAAAAGTTCCCATTTCTCTTAATGACATCTGGAAAAAGTAAAACAGAAGTACACTACAAACTAATCTCTCTTTTGAATACTGACAGAAATGATACTACACAAGCTACATGTCTGCACCAGAGTGGGCTTGCCCAGGATCACCTGGATGCTCACTTACAAGGGGATCTATTGGTATCATTTACTATATTAATAAGTTAAAGGGGAGCAGACAGGTCTTGAGACACCAAAATGCCACTCGATAAAATTCAGCATCTAATTCTGACTTTTTAAAAAGATAAATCCTTAGTAAAATACTAGGTATCATAAACCAAAGCTAAGCACAAGCAAGGAAACCTATTAGCACCACCATTATTTCATAGCCAGTAGAATAAGATAAGAGATTATAAAAGGCAAAAAAATAGAAAAGAGGCATACTCATCTTTATTAAATACCTGGAAATGCCAAAAGAATCAAGTGTAAAACTAGGAGAAATAAAAACACTGCTAGGTAAGGTGGCTGGTAACACTAAACACACACAAACACAAACACATACACAATTAGAAACTTTCTCAGACATCGATAATCTTCACTTAGAAAACCTGGAGAATAAAAATCTCATTTACAACAGGAGTATATGTTATAAAGCACTTAGGAATAAGTCTAACAAGCAATATGAAAAATGACTATGAAGAAAGTCATAAAACACAGAGAACAGAACCAAATAGAGAGAGAGAGAGATCTTGAGTTTGGAGGGGAAAACTCAATACTGTATTTAAAAAACAAAATTCAGTCTTCTAAGACCAACATCCCTTATCAAACCAACTCCAATCAAAATCCCAATGAACTCCTCTTTAAAGAAAAAAAAACTTGAAAATTTGACTCTATATGTGAATAAAATGCATGAAAAAATAAAAAAAAAGAGTAATTTAAGAAAGGCCTGCCCTATCAGCTTCTAGAATTTCTGCAATTTAACAATACACAGATACATTTTTCAAATCTTTGGGATCCACTATTTGGATGTCACTATTCTAGACATTTCCTATTACCAATTCTAAGTAACCAGCTTTATGCCCCTCTACTTCTATTCCACGCTCTCTACCAAGCTAATTCCTGAGGTTTCCTACATACATCGTTCCAAGTACTACTCTTCAGTATGGAGTAAGAGTCACTCCCTTCCTTTCAGGTCTACTCCCCAGAGAGGTCATTGGTATCAATGGTTTAAAACCTGCTACTTCAATAATCAAACAAATAAATACACATACCCTTGTGGCCTTACAGAAACTTTTCAATAGACAAGTGGGGCAAATGAAAGAAGCCGTAGTCCAATTTTATTGAAAAAATTAAAAGGCGATGAGGAGGAAAGGCAGGGAGTGGACACTTGAAGTAAGGAAGAAGATGGGGTATCAGCTTTAAAGGGAGGCAGAGGAAGAAGAGATGTTGCAAAAAATGGAAAACTTTAAAATGTTTTCAGGTGGGTGAGAAGAATAAAGAAAAGGGAAAGGGTAATGATGGAAAAAAAAACAAAAGAATAGGTTTTATTAATAAGGTCCCTACTTTAAGCAGGAGGATGGGAATGGCAAGATGTATTTATAAAAGAACAATATGCCATAAATATTCCTGGCAATAAATAAATCTAATGAACACAAAGGACCCCACTGTGAATCAGCGTAGGACCTGGACCTCCTGGTTCCCATTTAGTGCACTTTGCCCTGCACAGACTTTTACTCAAGAACACATGATCCAATCAGCATGAAAACAAGATGCTCAACTTGATTAGTCACCAGGAAAATGTAAATCAAAACCACGGTGAGATACCACTTCACACCTACTAGGATGGCTAGTATAAAAAAAGAAACAGAAAGTAACAAGTGTTGGCAAGGATATAGAGAAATTGGAATCCTCCTACACTGCTGGTGGGATTATAAAATGATGCAGCAGCTTTGTTAAATAGTCCGATGGTTCCCTGCAAAGTTAAACATAGCATTACCATATGACTAAGCAATTCCACCCAAGAGAAGTAAAAACCTGGAGTCCACACAAAAACCTGTACATAAATATTTATGGCAGCATTATTTGTAGCAGCCCAAAAGTAGAAACAACTCAAATTTCTATCCACTGAGGAATGGATAAACAAATGTGGTTTACCCATAAAAAGGAATACTATTTGGCCATAAAAAGGAATGAAGTTGTGGGCTGGGCACAGTGGCTCATGAATGTATTTCCAGCACTTTGAGTAGCTGAGGCAGGAATATTGCTTGAACCCAGGAGTTTGATTACAATGAGTTATGACTGCGCCACTATCCAGACTAACCCTGTTGCTCTTAAAAAAAATTAATAAAGCTCTGAGTCATGCTACAACATGGATGGACCTTGAAAACACAACAGTCAGTGAGACAAGCCAAACAGAAGAAACCACATGTCATACATGTACATGGAATGTCCAGAGCAGGGACATCCACAGAGACTGAAAGTAGGTGAGCTGCTGCCCAGGTTTAGAGGGAAGACAGGGTATGGGGAGGGACTGCTAAGCCACTAAAGGGTTTTTTGGGGGGATAATAAAAATGTTCTAAAATTGGATAATGGTGATAGTTGCACAACTCTGAATATACTAAAACGACTGAACTGTGTGCTTTCAATGAGTGATTTGTATAGTGTGTGAAAATGGAACTATTTTAACAAGTGGGAGGAGAAAGGAAATCAACCCACCGCACACAAAAGGCTCCTAAAACCCAAAGGCAGTGGCTACAAGGTCTCGCTGTGACTTTGGGCAAGTCCCTTTGACTTTCTACCTCTGTTTTCTCCTCTAGAGGGAAGCTTGGGGCCCTCCAAGAAACCCAGCCTCGTTCTAGTTACCACTATGGATTTCCTGCTGTCCCTTAGGTTTGACATGGTTGTTCTTATCATCTTGTCACTTCTTCAACACTGACCATCTTTTCCTGACATTCAACACTCCCCACCCCAGTCATCTAGCAAGGTGGAGCTGCCAGGCAGTCACTAACATCCATGGCCTGGGTACCTATCCTCTAGAACCTGTCCTTACCTCTGCTTTTATCACCAGCGCCTTTCATTCCCTCAGTCTGCTAAAGACAACTCCATTCCTGTCCTGGACAAGAAAATGCTCCACCTCAGAAGCACCACTCTTTGGCCCAACCTCTTACATCTCCAGAGCCTGCCAGGTAGCCCTTTGCCATCCCTCTGGCTCTCCCCAGGGACTTCAACTGGCTCCTCCTCCTTTGCTACCTGGCACAGTCTCAGCTTGGTCACTGCAAAGATTCTAGCCAGTACCAACAATCTCTGTCACAATAATCTTCTGCCTCCCTCTGCCAATAATCCATTTGGAGAGGAGAACTCTCTTTAGCTCCGCTGGACTGGGAGCTCTCCGAAGCAGGACCAATGGCTGTATCATTGCCACTGGCCTGGCACCAAGTGAGGTATCTGGCACCTGGCAATACTTGATTAATGCTTCCTGGAGGAAACTGACCATGATAAAGGATCCTGCCACCAGTAGGCCCTGCTGCACCCCTAGGTGATGTCACATTGCAGGAGAAAATCTCTGATTACTTTGCACAGATGCCAGCTCAGGGTATGTGACTTGAACCAGGACCTCAAGGTGCACTGGCAATCCATGCTTACTTAACTGGCTCCCTTCACCCACTGACAGGACTCCTTCTGATCTCAATTCTCTATTGGCTCCTCACACTCTCACCACAAGACCTTGTCGTTTTCTCCTCCACAGAAATGACCAAAGCCATTAGGCAGGACTGTTTCACGTGTCCCCTTGGCTAGCCCTCCTGTGCATGTAATAATAACAGTACAAGAATTAACATTAATTGAGTCCCAACTAAGATTTAGGCCCCCTCTGTCCCACCTCTCCCAGCACCCTGTAACTAGAGACCATGATCCTCAACCAAACTTCATGTACACAGATATTTAATGAAATGTCATTTATAACAGAAAAGGCCTGGAGTCAACATAAATATTCATCAAAAATTATTTTTAAATATTTTAATTACATAAGAAAATATTTGCAATGTACGGTTATTAGGTAAAAAGGATAAAGACAAATCAATTTTTGTTACTAGTAATGGCACAATAGATTATTTGGACCAAACTTTCCATTAAAAATAACTAAAATGGCTTATTTTCAAAACATTTTTAAACATTTGAAAGCACTGAAGAACCTACAAAATGGCAAAAACCACCCTGACAAACCTAAGAGACAGTAGGAAATCCAAAGAGCCTGAGCACACTCACTCGTTTTTTCTGAGGGCATTTCCAAATCTTGACAAAGTTTGCATTTGGTTTTAGCAACCTTCCCAAGCAGACAAAGGGGGCTGAAGTTCAGGTCCACGGCCACTAACTTGAGGAATGTAACATACACATCCACATTAAACTGAGAACCCAAAGTATTATACCCTTGGAAATAAAGGTGACTTAAACAAACTTGCCCCTCCCAAATTCAACCCACAGAGAATTTCAAGAAAGGCTGTCTTGGTGCTGGTGAAACAAAGGGAAAATATTACAAACTTGTCTAACGTGATCCCAGGCTGATCATTCAAGGTGTCTGACAAAAATCAAACACATACTTTCTTTGAAAAAAAGCACACTTACTCTAAACTTCAGAGATTCCTTGCCATATACTGGTATATGGCAATGACGATAAGCAGTACACAACCCCTCTCCCCACAAAATACACACAAGCACATAAGGAAATGAAGCGTCATGAGAACCAGTAAAAAAGGAATAAACAGGAAAATGAGCCAAAGACAGGTGATTCATAAAAGAAAACTGGACCACAGACATATGAAAAAATGTTCAATCTCATTAATAACCAGAGATTCAAATGAAACCATCAACATAAAGTTACAAACCACCAGTAGGCCAATATTAAAGTCTGACAATATCAAGTGCTTGTGAGAGGCTGGCACAACAGCAACTTTTATATGTTGCTGTGGGAATCTAAATTGGCACAACCACTTTAGAAAACAGTTTGGCACCATCTTGTAAAATTGAAGTTACAAACACCGTATAATCAAGACACTTAACTCCTAGGTAAGACCTTAGGGCAGCAATTTTCAAACTTTTTGGCCTTATGGACTCTTTGAACATACGATTATTGAGGGTCTCACAGAGCTTTTATGAGGGTGATACCTACTGATAACTACCATATTCAAAATTAAAACCGAGACATTTGTGAATGCACAAGACATAAGCACACATTCTGTTAGCCATCACAGTGGTGATATTGTATGTCACATAGCCTCTGGAAGACACCACGGTATACTCACAAGACAAGGAAGGGAAAGTATAAAAGACAAGTAAGCTCTAAGTGTTATGAAAATAGCTGGACCTTGTAGACCCCCTATAAAGGTTTCATGGACCCCCTGCCCAAAAGTCCTCAAACCACAACCTGTAAACCTGTTTCCTAGAGAAACTCATGCATATCTGCCAAAAAATGCTCCAAGCAGCACTACTTGAAATGGCCCCAAACTGGAAACCACCCAAATGTTCATTAATAACAGAACAGATTAAAGAAACATAAAATGACAAAACTTGTGGAACAGTCAAGCAGCAGAGTGATACGTAGCAATGAAATGAATGAACGACAGCTGCACACAACAGATCAGCAATGTTGGGAGAAAGACACAAAACACAGAAGATTACACACAGTGTGACTGTATGTCTACAAGGTTAAAACACAAAGCTGACCTATGTGATTTAGGGCTACATAGAATAGGCTATGGGAGAATAAAGAAGTGGCATGGGGCTGTGACCAAGAGGGCTACACAGGGGTCTGTGCAGATATTGTCAATGTTCTGGTTATTGACCTGGTTGATGGTGACACAGGTTTTCACTTTATACTTCTTTGTTAAGCTAAACATACAGGCCTGGCACATTTTTCTGCATCTGTGCTATTTTTCACAATACAGAGGGAAAGCTATAGACACAGTTTGATACCAATAATGTGAAGTACATATTTCAGCATAGAAAAAAATGTTGGAACACAGTACTTCAATTATTTAACAGTGGTTCTCCTTGGTTAATGGGGTGTGTATTCTCTCTACACTTTTCTAAATTTTCCAAGTGTACTGCAAACAGCACACGTTACTTGGGTAATCATATAAACATTTGGTATTATCAGATTTTATTATAATTTTTACCCCGCTGGAGGGTATGTAATTTAATGTTATAGTTCAATTTGCATCTCTCTGATTACTAATGAGGTTGATCATCTTTTCATGTTTATTATACAATTTGATTTCTACTTTTATGAATTGCATGGTCAAATCTCTGGCTCATTTTGCTGTTTATCTTCTGCACTGGTTCTCAAAATCATAAAATATATTCAAAAAGACAAGGTTGCCATGTGAAATTAAAACTAATAAAGGTCATACAAAAGAGATGAGATGAACCATCTGTGCAAATCTAGGCAGAAAATGCCTGAAGGGGGCTGGTGATGTGCACTGGCTACCTCAGATCAGCGCAAAGCTCATCACAGCATCCATGGTGTATTCTTAGAGTTGGCTGAGGTAATACCTATCCACAAAGATTGACTGTGATCTGCTTTACCTTAACATATCTATGCTGAGGCAATGTAATGATAACAGATGAGTTACTGACTCACGAGGAATACTCAAAACAGTGGAGTTACAAAGAATAAATAGTCAAGTGCCACAAAGTATGTTTCAGTCAACTAATAACTAACTGGACCATATATAAGATGGTGGTTCCATAAAATTATAATGGTCCATTATTTATGGACCATATATAAGATGGTGGTTCCATAAAATTATAATGGAGCTGAAAAATTCTCATCACTTAATGACACCATAGACATCACAACATCTAACTGCAACATATTACCTTTCCTATGTGTAAATACACAAATATTTACCACTGCATTACAACTACCTACAGCAACAAGCTCTACCTAGTATCAACAGGCCATACCACATAGCATAGGTCTATAGTAAGCTACACCATACAAGCTTGTGTAAGTACACTGCATGACATTCAGACAACAATGAGATCACCCACCATGGCATTTCTCAGAATGAATCCCTGTCATTAAGTAAAGCATGACTATCTGTCTCAACAGCAGTGGTTGTCAACCAGAGGTGACTCTGCCTCCCAGCAGACACTGGGCAATGTCTAGTTATACTTGTTTGGCAACACTGGAGAGAGGGGCACCAATGGTATCTAGTGGGTAGAGGCCAAGGATGCTGCACCCTACAATACACAGAACACCTACCCTGCAGAAAAATGATCCTGTCCAAATGTCAATAGTACCAGTGGTGAGAAACTCTACTCAACAGTCTCTCTCCAGGAAAATGTTCAATCCGCAGTGGCTCTTCTCCAAGGGGAGAAAAGCAAATCCCTGGGCTACTCCACCTCAATGGGTTAATCCAAACCCCTTGAGACCTACACTCTGCAAACTGGGCACTGTACTCTCTGGAGGTGGTCTCTCTCATGGAGAAAACATGCAAATAAGAGCAGGTCAAGTTCATCTGTACTGGAAGAACCCTCCCTCACTGGAGAGGGAACGACAGCTGACAGCAGTAGCATGACATCAAGGGAAGGCACAGAATATGAAAATGCAGACACGTAATGGCAATTATCTATAAAGAACCAGAGAGGTCAGAGAAGTCGGCATCATCATAGAGCTGCACACAGTGACTACCTTTTTTTTTTTTTTTTTGGTGGTTGTGTCTGATTATGGTCTGAGAAGGGTCAGGCATCTGCATCAGGAACGCCACCTATAAGGAGTAGTTAGGAATGATGGGTTATATCACTAAGGAGAACACTGAGAGAATTCTTGTTCCTGCAACTTTTCCCACTGAATAAGGTCTTTTGTCCTATTACAAAGAGTGATTGAAAACTGGTTAGTCCTGGTCTGGCTGGAGTTTATACGCAGATACCAGGGATGAGGCCTGCCTTCTACCAAGAAGCATTTGGTATTATGTCAAGAGGAAGATTTTCCAGAATTGGAGTTCTGGGGAAGGTGTTGGAGTAATAATCTTGAACCTCAGGCACCCTACTGAGTAAAACCTTGGGGCATGCATTTACCAGGAACACCCCACATGCTGTATCAGAGCCCTCACGCACAGGGATATAATTGACTTTCATTTCAAGGTACAGCAAAGTTTAACATACTTTAAACAACACTTTCTCTAATTTACTGACTTTATTAAGAATGAGGAGGTTCCCTTTTGCCTATTTTATTCAATCCTATTCTGTTCTCTTTGATCTAGTTTTACAGCTTTTAATCATCTTTTCTGTTTCTCTAACAATGGGTAATTTTTGAGGTCCAAGGGTGGCTTAAAAAAAACTTGTTACTTTAAATACTAGTTTTTCATTCTTTTAACATTTATTTTGATATAATACTAGATACACAGAAAAGTTGCAAGAATATTGCAAAGGATTCCTGTGTGCATTTCATTCCCAAACTCAAAATGATGACATTTGGATACATTTGTTTTGTCTTTTTCTTGTTCTGTCTCTTTATACTTACTTTTTTCCCTTGAACCATTGAGATAAGTATAGATAAAGTATCTATTTGCCCCTAAATAATTACCTTACTATTTTCCCAAAGCAAAACTGCAGCCTGGGAAACATAGTCAGACTGCATCTCAACAAAATAGTTAAAAAAAAAAGTAGCTGAATGTGGCAGTTTGCACCTGTAGTAGCAGCTACTGGGGAGGATGAGGCAGGAGGATCACTTGAGCCTCAGAGTTGGAAGCCCTGTCTCTTAAACAACAACAACAAAACCCAAAGGCCTGCTCTTACATAAATACTACATAGTTTTCAAAATTGGGAAATTACATTGATACTATAGTGCCCCTATCATCTAATCTGCAGGTCTCATTCATATTTTACTTAATGAAACAATGTCATTTTTAGAGAAAGAAAAATCTCAGAGCAGGCAGTTTATTGGTTGTCTTTGATCTGGAGGCTTTTTTTCTTTTCCTTCCTGGCAAGGACATTTTTGAAGTGTATGGGCCAGTTTCTTCATATGCTGCCTGTCAATTTACATTTATTTAATGTCTCCTTATGATTAGATTCAGGTTGTGCATTTTTGGTAGGAGTAAATTTTATGTTAGTTTTAAGTGCATATTAATTTACAATTCATATTGACTTCTTAAAGTTGAAAATCTTGTACCTTTATTTTACCTTAAATGTCCCATTATTTTATATATAACTCTAGTAAATAGTTACGAACCCAGTGACTACCGTTTGAGAAAACTGCAGAAGGCTGCATGGAGGAGGCAGCATTTCAGCTGGATCTTGAAATGAGTGGATTTGTGTGGCACTTTTAAATTGTAATGCTCTCCCCTTGAGAGATAGGATGTATGTCCTTGCCTTGAGTTTAGACTCATAACCTCTTAAACAGAGTGAACTGTGATGCTAGTGATTCCCCAGGCTAGATCATAAAAGATCATGCACTAGGCATATGCTTTCCAAAGAATTGCAAACAGCTGTTCAAACAAAGACTTGTACTTGAATGTTCATAGCAGCACTATTTACAATAGCCAAAGGGTAGAAAGGACCCAAATGTCCATTAGCTTATGGCTGGATAAGCAAAATGTAGTCCATCCACACAGTGGAACATTATTCAGAAGGAATGTAGCATCAATCCACGCTACAACATCTGGGAATCTAGAAAACATACCATGCTATGTGAAAGCAGTTAAAAGTACAAATACTGTATGATTCCATTTAACATACAATGTCTAGAATAGGCAAATTCATACAAACACAAAGCAGATGAGTGGTTCCCAGGGTTGGGGAGGAAGAATGGGGAGTGCCTACTTATTGGGATCAGGATTTCTGTTTGCACTAATGAAAAAGTTCTGAACTAGATAGCAGCAACAATAACATAACATCATGAATGTATTTAATGCCACTGAATTGTATATTTAAAATGGTTAGAATGGTAAAGTTTGTATTTTACTACAATTTTTTAGAAGTATTTTTTTTTTAAACCGGCCACATGGCTTCCACTTTATATAGTGGAATAATCATTCATAGAGCCCTGAGAAATGTAAGAAATCCAAATAACAGCCACCCTGCTATAAGGGAGCCTAAAGCATGTGGAGAGGGTCTGGGTATTCCAGTGGGCAGCCCCAGCTGAGCCCATCCTTCAAGATGTGTGAATGGAAAAACCTTCAGATGATTCTAGATCCCAGCCACTTGAGTCTCCCTAGCTGAGGCCCTGACACTGTGGGAACAGAGATGAACACTTTCTGCTAGGTGCTTCTAAATTCCCAGCCTACAGAATCTCTGCGCATAGTAAAATGGTTGTTTTATGCTACTAAATTCTCCAAGGTTAATTACACAGAAGACAGGAAGAGTTTTCAACCTGGGGAGAAGGAACACAAGGGTCTTCCCTGCAGATAGCATTGCAACAACAATGGAATCCTTGTGCCTCTTAAGACACATGTCATTATGTATACAAGTGTCCAGGTCTGTGTTGATGGAGAACTCCTTGAGGGCAGGTGCATGTTTCTTCTGCTCCACTGGGTCCTGCCTCAATGAACACTCACTCAGATACAGTGAGTCTTTCTGAAATAGCTCTGACACTTCCACCACCCTTTTCCATATTTAAAAGACCCTTCTGACTGCACTGGGTCCACCTGGTTAATCTTATTTTAAGGTCAGCTGACTGGCAACCTTAACTCCATAAGTAATTCCCTAACTAATACCTTACTTAATTCATCCCATCTTATAGCCTAATATATTCACAAGTTCCAGAGATTAGGACAAGGGTGTCTTTGGCGGCTCATTATTACTCTGCCTGCTGTGCCTCCCACACACACCCCCCTGCATTGGGAACACCCACCTACATGAGAGATTTCCTGCCTGGCTTTTGATAGGTATGATGACTTTAAGCTTTTATCTGCAAACTAAAATTCACTAGTCAGTGGACCTGAGCAAGCCTTAGAGAGAACCGGGCCTCCCAAATGCCTGAGAGCAGCAGAGGGGTAACACAAGAAATGGAAAACTAAGCGTGAGTGGGCACACAGCAGGAAAAGCAAAAATGCCATGTGGGAAAAGAACCCAGAAGAGAAAGGTCATGTATCTGGACGGTATCTTACCTGAACTCACAAGAAACCAAGCTCTTCCCTCAGATCCCCCTCAAAGCAGCCAAAGTGGACCTCATCATCATCACATCTACTGCGGGCAACATCAGGCCCTTCCTCGGTGCCCCCCCAACACTGACTCTCGGATGGTTTGTGTACTTGCATGCTTAAATAAACAAATAGACTTTTAGTTACTTGATGTCCAAAGTGATGGAAGGGTGAGATGTGACCTGTGACAGTAAGAAAGAAGCTGAAAACCAATCAAAGCAGCACAGGCTAACAGGCAGAGTCCCCAGACGAGTCAAGTGCAGTGATAGACGGCTACACAGAAGGGCAACCCTGGAGCCATCCAAGAAAGTGGGATTTTTTCCCCTCTCTGGCATGCTGCTCCTCATGGGCCATTCCCGAACTCAGGCAGGGTTAAGCATCTCTAGGCCAACCATGCACATGCCCCTGAGCCCATCTGCTGGGACCCGGTGCCCCAAGACAGCCCACAAGGCTTCTGCCTGGGTCCCAGCCTGGCATCTCAGCGCTGCCAGCACCTGGGGCACTCAGCTCTCAGCCTCTCCTGAGCCAAGCACGAGGGACCTGAAGACCAGCTCCAACCCAGGGGTCATGTGCTGCCACTTCTCACACTCGTTCTGTTGGACTATACAGTGAATTTTTTTAAACGAGGATATCATTCCCATACTATACGGTTCACCCATTTATAGTATATAACTCAGTCCATAGCCATCTTTTTTAATGTAGATCCAATTCACATACCATATAATTCAGCCTTTTAAAGTATACAAGTCTGTAGTTTTTAGTACATTTACATATTGTGCGGCCATCACCTCTACTTAGTTCCAGAACATTTTCATCATCCCAAACAGAAACTCTGTAACCATTAAGCATTTTCTCCCCAGCCCCTGGAAACCTAAACTACTCTTTGTCTCTGTGGATTTCCCAATTCTACACATTTTATATAAATTATGCTTTCAAGGTTAGCACGATGTATTTTTAAAATGTGGTTTGAGATATCCTTTTTTTTTTTTTTTTTTTGAGACATAGTCTCACCATGTTTCCAAGGGTAGTCCTAATATAATTGTCACTAATAGCTCACCTGCAGCCAGGTGCCATGCTATGCACTTCATGTTTCTACTCACTGAATCCTCTGACAACCCCATGAGGTAGATAATGCTGTTATTTCCCTACTATAGATGAAGAAACCAAGGCAGGGAGTGGTTAAGAAAATTGTCCACAGTCACAGTAGCACTCAGTAGGCTGCTTTAAAGTGAGCACTCTCTGCCTGAGAAGCTGGACCTCTCGTAAGGGTACAGGCAGTCAGTCTGCCAACAGCTCACCACACTCTTTCCTGACCACTTCTCACGTTTCTATTACCTGCCCGACCACTGAATGTATCTGAACTCATGACCCCCACCTCGGAAATTTAGATAAACCTGAGTTCAAATTCAGTTCTACCAGAGGCTGTGATCTCTGGTAAATTCATAAACCTCTCTGGACCCCACATTTTTCATCTGAGAAATGGGTTACCACCCAGTTGCTTTTCAAGACTATTTGCAAAGGGCTATTATGGACATCAGGAGATGGTATGAGCCACAGTGAGTGAGGCACCAAAGGCCTGGAGCATGGAGACATTCCAGAAATGGAGTCCCTGTGATGACTGCTACCCACCTTCCCATGACTAGAGGCACATGCAGGTGGCAGACCTGTCCTCAGAGGATTTCTCAGAACTAGCAAAATACACAATGGATGGGAAACCCCTCTGTAATCAGAACAAGGATTGCTTATTAAATATCCTTGAAACTCCTGGAAACCAAAACCCAGTCTCTACTTGCCAAGAGCCCCCAAGGGATTTCACAAATCACACTCGGGGTTCTTCTGTGTGCTTTCTGAGGCTGGCTGTGGTTTCTCAGTCACACTCACTACTGAGGACCAGGACCAAGAATAAAGCAGCTCTTGGGCAGACTTGCCCACACCATCACTCCAGGGCTTAAGGAGAGCCTGCTGATGTCTGAGCACCTGCTTTGTGTTCATTCAGACACAACAGCTCTGAGACTAAACCCCAATATCTGAGTGGAGATGGCCAATGCAATAGATCCAGAAAACTGGGTTCCTACCTTGACACCAAAGCTTCTTCTGGTTTAGACTTTTTAATTTAAACGAAAAAAAATCACTGGATAAGTCTTACCTAAGGTGAATCTCGGTTCTGTCTCTTTCAAACTATATGACCATGGCCCCCTAATCTGGAAGGCAACCATATAATACCTAACTGTAAGATTGTTGAAGCCTTTTCAAACAATGTCTATGAAGTACCTAGCATACAGCCAGCACTCAGGGGCTCCTAGCTGGTGGCAAGGCTGCAGATCTAAGAGTGACACATGCCTGGTCCCCTCACAGACACTTTTGTAAGGGTATTATGCGACTAAGTGATCAGAGGTTCAGATAACTCATTTTCCCAAGGCCACAAAGTGGTAGAATCGGAGAAACCTGCTACTTAAAGGCAGAGACTATGGAGTCAAATGAGCCTGGGACCAAATCTTAACTCTGCCAACTAATCACTGTGTGACCTGAGAAAGATATGTTACTTCTCTGTGCCTCCATTCATTTGTAAAATGCCTGTAACTGGTTCTCAGTCTCTCCGCCATCTCATAAATCAACTAGTGGAACATGCAACAGTGAAAATCTGACACCTGTTCATTTATGTTCCTTTCCTCTCCAATGTGCATACCATGTCAAAGGCTTTCAAAAGAGCTTTAAAGGGGTGTCATTTTTCTAACATTTTCATGCTTCCACTTTCAAACTTTCCATGTCATTAGATGCAAGTCAATCAAATGATCATACTTTTCTTCAAAAAGCCATCAAAGACAAAATTAAAAAGTTACTCCAAAGGGAAAAATGAAAAAGAAAATTCAGAAACTCTTTACCAGTGTAACTTATTTCACTTTTCTTCAGAGCACTGACAATATAAAGATTTTCATGTTTGTGCTTGCTCCCCCGCCCCACACCAGAACATCAGCTCCAGGAAGACACCTTAGTACAATGCTGGACGCCCTTCATGTATTGATTCCACGAGGGTTGCCCACATGAAAAATATTTCTGCATCGTTTGCAAACTACCTTGGCCAGTACTGTTCACTATTTTCCAGTGTTCCTTTATGTGACATAAATCTTATTAGAACTCAGTACTAGGATGAAGTTTTGTTTTTGCTAAGCTGATGTTTTTCACTATCTGGATTTCCTTTCATTATCAAAAAGCCCAGAGAACAATCTCGTGCTCAATAACAGTGTTCCCCTTAATATCTTTTTGTAGTATGGGCGTGGGATAGAAATAAGTGTAAGAAAATTCTGTTGGTAGACATTTAAGACCCTATTTTAACCACAGTCTGTATTTATTCTCAGAAGATGCTTCTGAAATATGTACGTGTGAATTACCCGGGGATCTAGTTAAAATGCAGATTGTGACTCTGTAGGTCAGGGCGGGGCATGAGATGCCGCAGTTCCAACCAGCTCCCAGCGATGTCTCTGCAGCTGGGCCCGGGACCACGTTTCCAGTAGCAGAGGGTCTAAGAAACTTGCTCCCTTGTTCAGCAGAATTTCTCTCTCCTCCTCCTTGCAAAATAGGGCCAAAGTCTCAAAAACTGGAGGGGACACCAGAAGCACTTAAGAAGCTGGTCAGACCCACATGTCGCCACCCCCTCCCACTCCTTTCCCGTCAAGACAATCGAGAAAGGGGATAGGAATCCGCCCAGGAAGCTCCCCAGGACCTTCTGCTGTAGGTGGTGGCCTCAGGCAAATTTTGAATATGACAAACTCTTCAAGGTGTTCCCAAAGATAAACTCTTGTGACACCTGCTTGCTCAGTATTTTAGTGGATTCTAGCCCAATACCAGGAGGGGTTCCATCCTCCTCTTCCGCTACTCGGACTGCGGCGGGGACTGACCCCGTGGGCTCTGGGCTCGGACCCCACCCCCCATCCCCGGCACAGCCGGGCCCACTGCGGCTTCCACCGCCCGCCAGCGAGGCAGGGGGCCCCGCCGCTCATGCGCAGAACGTCTCCCGGGCCCGCAGGGCGGGGTCCCCGCGCGCCCCTCGCTCGCCTTACCTCTCTGGACCAGGGAGGCCAAGGAGAAAGCGAAACAGACAAGGAAAGCCGAGCACCAGGCCATGACTGGGAGCAGGCGGAGGGGATCCAGAGGAGCACAGCGTGAGAGCGCCCCAGGAGGAGGCCCAAAAGGAGCCGGGACCGAAGAGGAACAGAAGGAGGAGCCACGCCACCACTGCAGGGCCGCGCCTAAAGCACACGCGCGCCGCGCAGCCCGAGAGGGTGGAGGGAGAGCGCGCGCGAGGGCCGGCGCCTGGGGGCTCCCAGTTGGGGGCGGGGCCAGGATGCAGCCCGAGGGCGGGGTCGAGGCCTGGGGCGTGGCCTACGTCTGGGGGCGGGGCCATCAGGCACCCCGTGGGTTGGGCAGGTTGAGTTGGGTCGGGCATCTGCTGTGTGTCCATAGACCCGGACCCGCCCTGGCGCTCAGAGGAGACAGGTCTGGGAGGTGGGCCCCGCGGACCCGGAGCAGCAAGTCGCCAATGGCCGAGAAGCGAGAGACGACCGCCGCAACAGTGCGCGGTGATTTCTCCTGGCGCACACGATTCCTCCCCAGACCGGGGCGGGACTTGAGGCGGCACACAGGCGAGCTTCGTCCTGCTAGCTGGGTGACCTTGGACAGGGCTCTTCCCCGCCTGGCCTTGATGTTCTGCAGGTGAAAAGCTGTTCCCTAGGAGCCCCTCCAGCAGTGGCTCTCTTATTGAGCACCGGCGCTCATGCCCCACCCGACCTTCCCTGCCGGCAGCAAGTAGTGAAACCTTGTCCCGAGACTAACGGAAAGGGCAAACAGCGGCGGGTCTCCGGAAATGAAGCCAAGGCGAGGAGCGCGGGGCGGGGGGGAGCAGGCGGTGGCGGGAGGCGGGGTAGATGGCTGGGGGCCAGAGCTGAGCGGGCTCAGGGGGACTGGGTCAGTTCTCCAGAAGCTTTGATGAATACGCTGAAAGTGCAAGTTCACATCTGCAGAGTCAATCTGAACAACAGCTCTGAACAACAATGCTTAATGACCGACAAGCGTGCTGCAGTCCTTTCCCATGAACCCCCCAGACTGGGAAATCAGATTCTGACACTGCCCGGACCAGCAAGATGCCCGCCTCAGCTTTGCACGTGAACGCTCTCAAGAACAGCCCAGGCTGCGACCAGCTTTCTAGGACAAAGAGAAAGACAAAGAGCTTTCCGTAGTGGTAAAGCGGCAGTCTGCGCCTGTCCACCTCTCCCTGCCATTATACTGCACAGGCTGTCCCGGGCCATATCCTCCTTAGCGAACGACTACTGTCACGTTCCCCCAATATCCGTTCAGCAGCCCCCCACCTGGCCCACACTGCCAAAGAGCGCCCCTCCAGTAGCTCCTACCAACCCCTGAGCCAAAATGTGGGGCAAGGGTGTCCCTGAGATAGAGTGAAGATCCTTCCCATGTGGCTTACATTCATTGCCCTGAGTCCGGGGGCATTACTTTTTCTATGGCGCTAACTAGTTGGAGAATTAACAGAAACAAATGGTGGTTATTGAATGCATGCTGCATACATAGCATATTCCAGGCATTTTATTCTTTTATTTCTCACACGACCTATTATTATCACCTAATAATTAATGAAAAAAGGAGAAAAATGGAGATTCCTTAAGGTTAGGCAGTTACCCAGGTTCAGCTTCATAGCATCAAAAGAAGCAGTGGGCCACTAGGATCCCCAACTGGTAAGTGGCCAAGAACATATGTTTTAGAGACAGACCAGGTACAAATCCTGGCTAAACCCAAAAAAATTGTGCTGGGGAATCCCCCTTGTTCCAATCCTCTTGCTGTGAGGGTGGAAGGTTACTGTGTGTTCCAGGTTGGAGACATGTCCCCAACATTTCTACTAATTCTAAATGCTTCGAGCCATTCCCTTGCCCCCTACCAGGAGAGCACTAGATTTTCTGGCCTATAAGAGCCTAATCTAAGCTCTGATGGGTGAACCTTGAGAAGGTGAGGAATGTGCAACCTGTAAGTTGTGGCCATCTCAGTCAACATACAGGGGACACAGTATACCCAACTAAAATGTGCAATAGAACTATCTTCTAGATTAGGGGAAGTTTGCAAACTACAGCCCACAGGCCAAATCTGCCCCCCAGCCTTGCCTGTTTGTATACCCTTCAAGCTAAGAGTAGTCTCATTTTCAAATGCTTGAAAAAAATCAAAACTACTTTCCGACATGGGAAAGTTGTACAAATTCAAATTTCAGAGTCCACAAAGTTTAGGGAACATAACCACATCCATTCGTTTCTGTATTCCCTTGTGGCTGTTTTTGCAGTACCGCAGTGGAGTTGAGTAGTTGCCACAGATGCCATAGTGCCCACAAAGTCTGAAATATTTACTATCTATACCCTTTCTGCAAACTTTGCTGGCCTCAATCCTAACAGATTGGACCATGGCAAAGATAAATATTAATAGGTGATAATATGAAACCTAAAGCTTGTGCTCCTCTAAAACACAGGATGAATTCAGAAGATGAACTGCTTTGATATAGGAATAAAAACCAAGAGAAAAGGACAGTGTTTACCATTGTGGCCCAAAGATGCCACTCAAAAACAAAGTTTGATATTAGAAATATTGCAAATGCTTGAGATCAGTTATCGTACCAGACACCTCTCCTTTGTAAAATGATTCATCTGAATTGTTTGTCTTTCAGTCTCTTGTAAGTTACATTAATGTGAATCATGGGGCTGGTGAGCCCACTGGTCTTAGGACCCACCTGGGGCTGGATGAGCCTCTCCATCAGATACCGCTATCCTCCTGAATTGCAATTGAATGTGGAGTTGACTTACAGAAAATTCTACACTTAGAAACCTTGATCTGTGTGCCCTCTCCCATAAACACACATACTCTTAGTGCCAATGGACATGAGCTCTGGGACTGACTCCTGGCCAAGCCTGCCTTGTCTACAGACTACCTGCTTGTTCCCAACCTCTTGCTATGCTTAGTCTGTCCCTGAACTCTTGCCCTGAAAATTGCCACAAATTAAAAGACCATTTGGCCTGGCAAAGTTCTCTCCTAAAATGTCCACCTTTTCCCAGCTCTGGCCCAAGCACAGAAGTTAGCATGCAAATGACCACAAGGCTAGCCTGGGAGTACAGGAGAGACACAGATGCCAAATAGGTATCTATTATCTATGAGTCTTGGGTCTCAGCAGCCTGCCAGAACAAATGAAATCCCATTGTCATCAGAGTTTCTGTTCTTGTTCCCAGCTGCCACAAAACTCTTCCTTGCAAATCTCTACTCTTGGTATTTCTGCAAGTTCCCCCAAGGGGACCTCCCTTGCCCAGGACCAAAATCAGCCGCACCCAGTGGCATCTGGGTCCCCACAAATGCTGAAGGAGAGTACCATTATCCATGGTGGCAGTACGCTTTCCTGATAACCTGCTGCAGCCACCACTGACCCTGGGGACCAGAGGTGAGAGGGAGTACACATGGGGGTGGAAGCAGGGACAAAGGTCTTTCCCCAACTCTGGGTTACCTTGTGTCCCCTGGAACCTAAAGCGGCTCAGCTGGTTCTTGGGGCTGCAGAAGACCTTCTACCTGCTTCCTCTAAACTCCCAGGGCCTTGGCCTTAATCCTAACCAAACCTATTTGAGAGCCCAGGCTGGAAAGGGACAAAATACCCTTCTCACACCCAATAGTACAGGCCAGTTAAGAGACAAAGACTCTCAGGGCACATCTTTGGGAATGCAAAGAGCTCTGACAGCTGAGGGAGGGGGCCAACCCAGCTCTGGTACAATTCGCCCAAATGCCTGACTTCATACTCGAGTTCACCAGTCCCAGAAAAATTAAAAAAAAAAAAAAATGAGGTTTTTGTGGCAAGTTTCCCTCATAAAACCAGAGTATTGGCCTTTATTCTAGAGCCATGAACTTTTTTGGTACACAAAAGTCCTTTATTTCATGAAAAGATGGCAGTGTTTTGTTTAACATGCTTACTTAGCAAATAAAAATTGGCAACACTTCCCGTCCTCAAATAAAAAAAAGAAAAGAAAAGAAAGCTACTCACTGGTGAAATTAACGAGTCTGGGAACCAGTGGCTATCCCAGCAATATTCAGCCAACCCAGGGCCCTGATACAGAGGAATTTTTGGAACACACCCCATATGTAAACAGAAGCTCTGAACATGGATTCTAAGATAATGTTCCCTCTGATATTTCTTGGGTTATAAGCAGATTATCCTTTAGTCTCCTCTGCTTCTCCACAGCCTTCTTAGTGTCTTGGATTTTACAGTATGGTAAGGTCAAGCAAGGCCTTGAATGCCATGCTAAGGAGCAAAGATGTGGGCCTGAGAGCAGAGATACGCCACTGAGCTTTAAGCAGTAGTATCCAGAAAGCATCCACAGGAGTGCTGCTGGGGTCATGTCCTAGAGAGGCTGGGGGCCGTGGGGCTGGAAACAAGGGTTAAGATTCGGGGTGTGGATGTGGTGGAGCTAGCAGTGGCCATTGAAAGAAGAGACTGGGTGTGTTCACCGTGTTTTCAGGCCAGGGAAGAACAAGAAGAACAACAACTACAACCAAAAAAGTAGCTGGGCATTATGGCGGGCGTCTGTAGTCCCAGCTACTTAAGAGGCTGAGGTAAGAGAATCACTTAAGCCCAAGAGTTTGAGGTTGCTGTAAGCTGTGACGCTGGGGCACTCTGAGGGTGACATAGTGAGACTCTGTCTCCAAGGGAAAAAAAAAAAAAGAAGTCCAAGAGATTCAGGTGGCACCCTGTGGGGAGGAGGCAGTGAGACAATTATAATTCCATGTGATACAGGCAGTTAAGGGGTGTAGAACAGGGCATGGTGGGGACATGGAGGAGCACCCCACTGTCAGCTGCATGGTTAGGGTAGAAAAGGGTTAGGGTAAAGGAAAAGTTACACTTCACTGCACAGAGGGCAGAGTGTTCAGAGAGAACCGCTGAAGCGAAGGCTGAGAAATGAGAGGTGGCACACATGGGCTTACAGACCAGGTGAAGTTTGGACTCTACCCAAAGGCAACCCCGAACCCCTAGAGTTTTAAGCGGGGACGGGGTGGTGCCGCAGGGTGACAAGATCAGATTTGCATCTCATGGATCCATTTCTCCAGCGGGTCTTAGGATTCTCTTACAGAGAACGGAGAAAATGTTGTTCTAGGTACCAGGAGCCATTAGAGAAGGAAGAGCCAGGGAAGGTGTTGCAGAGATTGGGGTGGGGAGTGGAGGCAGGGAGAAGAGCGAGGACACCAGAGCAGGAATCCCTGGAATGCTTCGGTGTTCTCAGGAGGAAGGCCAAGGTGGCCTGGGCTTGTCCCAGCTTAGGCTGTCTGCCATCCCTGTTTCTGCAAAGCCCCCCACCCTCCCTTGCTCCAATTCACTTTTGTCTGACATACAGCAGAGTCGCTCCCTCCCCAGAGGGACCTTTCGAGCAGCGCATTTTTTAATGTAATGTGACAAATTCCCAGGAGCTGAAAATCATCTCGTCTTTTTGATTCCTGTTAGGATGCTTGTTTTAGGTGTTGAGGGGTTTTATAAACATGCCAAGGGCCACATGATGGTAACAACAATGGCAAAGATGGACCTGATAACAACAATCCCAAAGGAAGAGAAGGTGATGCAAAACACCAGTGGGTCACAACTTTGTTTCAAGGGTCGTTATCAGGAGGTGTCCTCTTTCTTGCAAGTAAATGCAGAAGCCCTGCATTCCAGAAGCCCCCATGTGCCAAGTCAGATAGGGCAAAACCTTATACCTGCATGTTTTCCTAATGGGACAATGTTCTGTAATTTTTTTTCTAGTGCTGAGTTGAGTTAATATGGAATTTGCTTAAGCACTTGGCAAGAAATAATTTCCATCTCTGCAGTATTCCCAAAGCAGCATTTTTGACTCCAAATCCTGACCTCTACAGCAATAGGGCTTAACATTTGCCTCCCAAATGTGGACTAGGGCTTTATGTCAATTACCCAGAGACGTGTCCTTGAAGCAATTGGGGGGACTCATAGAACAGAAGCCAACATTTGGTCTCTTTGTGTTAAGTCTTTTCATGTATTTGATGCATCCTAGGAAAAAGTTACAGAACACAAATGTGGAATACAACATCCAAAGAACAGCAATAACATTTTGTTCAAAAGTGACTTTTTCAGAGGTATTGCTATCTCCAAGACAGAACTGTGCATCCCTAAATCATGCTGCTTCTTCCTGAGTGTTCAACTATCTTAGTAAGTGGCACGATGTAAACCTAGGAGGCAGCCTTGACCCCTCCCCCTGTCCACCCACTCCATTACCATGTCCAGAGGACGCCACCTCCTGAACGGTCTTGGATGTGCCCACTCACACCTGCTCTGTAGAATTGCACAGCTGCCCCCTCCAGCCCATTCTCTACTGGGCAGCCAGAGGGAGCCTCTTAAGAAGTAAATCAGACCATGTTGTTTCCTTACTTAAAACCCTGCAGCGTTAGTAGCTGGGCCTGGTGGCAGGTACCTGTAGTCCCAGCTACTCGGGAAGTTGAGGCAAGAGGATGGCCTGAGCCCAACAGACTGAGGTTGCTGTGAGCTATGACACCAAAGCACTCCACCTGGGGAGAAAGACCTTGTCTCAAAAAAAAAAAAAAAAAAATCCCAGGCGGCACCTGTGGCTCATCGAGTAGGGTGCCAGCCCCATATACTGAAGGTGGCAGGTTCAAACCTGGCCTCGGCCAAACTGCAAAAACAGAAAAATAGCCAGGCGTTGTGGCAGGCACCTACAGTCCCAGATACTCGGGAGACTGAGGCAAGAGAATCGCCTAAGCCCAGGTACTGTGAGCTGTGTGACGCCACGGCACTCTACCGAGGGCAATAAAGTGAGACTCTGTCTCAAAAAAAAAAAAAAAAAATCCCTCCAGTGTCCTAGTGTCATGTCCAGGGCTCTCCATCTCAATCCTAGTAAATCCAAATTCCTGTCTGTGGCCTACAAAAGCCCTACAGGATCAAATATGGCCCCCGCTTCCTGCCTGACTCTTTCCCCTTCTCCCCACCCCTATTACCTCTCTGACATCACCATTGCACCTGCCAGTGATGACATTCCTCGCCTGTCTGGCTCCAGCTCATCCCTCCAGCCATATTAGAACATCCTGTTCTCTTCCAAGTAAGGAAGAGCTATGGGGCCCGGCTTTCTACTCCCACAGACCCTGCACTCTACTCTAACTTTGAGTCCACTTTTTTAACCCATTCTTCTGCACTGGCTTTCATATTTGCTCTCTCCTCACACTGGTGCCCTATAGCTCAACCTTGTCAGCATGACAGAATCACTGGGGAAGATTTCTAAAATAAAATAGAGACAAAATTTATATAACATAACACCGTAAAAGTATGGTTTAGTGGCATTTACTACATTTGCAATGTTATACAGTCATCACTTCTATCTAGTTCCAGAACATTTCTCTTTTTTCTTTTTTTTGAGACAGCATCTCACTCTGTCATCCTGGGTAGAGTGCTGTGTGTCATAGCTCATAGCAACTTCATACGCTTGGGTTTGAGCAATCATCTTGCCTCAACCTCCCAAGCAGCCGGGACTACAGGTACCTGCCACAATACCCAGCTAGTTTTAGAGACAGGGCCCCACTCTTGCCCAGGCAGGAACTCCTGAGATTAAGTGATCCACCCACCCGCCTCAGTCTCCCAGAGTGCTAGGATTACAAGCATTAGCCACCTCACCTGACCCAGTTACAGATCATATCTATCCCCCCAAAAGGAAACCCTACACCCATTAAGCATTCACTCCTTACCTCCTCTCCTCCAGCCCCTGGCAACCACTAATCTCCTTTCTGTCTCCACATCTAATAGGATTTGCCCCTTGTGGATAATTCATACAAATGGAATCATAGTATATGTGGTGGTCTTTTGTCTCTGGCTTCTTTTACTTAGCATCATGATTTTGAGGCCCATACTTGTTCTGCCATATATCAGAATTACATGTCTTTTTATGACGGAATAACGTTCAATTGCATAACATACTACATTTATTGATCCATCCATTGGTAGATAGACCTTTGGGTTGTTTCCACCTTTGTGCTATTGCAAATAATGCTGCTATGGTTAAAATTACCCCTGCCCAAGCCCTAGTCTCTGAGTTTGCAATGTACTTGGTCTGGGATAGGATAAGGCATTCATGTTTATCTACAGGCTAAGATCATGGATGGACTAACCAAGGCCAGTAAGCCAAGTTCTGCCCACTGCCTGCTTTCACACAGCCTGCAAGGTAAGAATGGTTGAGAAAAAGAAAAAAGAAAAAAAAATTATGACACACAAAAATGATGTGACATTTAAATTTCAGTGTTTATAAAGTGTTAGTGTTAGCTACGGCTATTCATTTATGAATGACCTTAACTGCTTTCCTGCTATACCAAATAAGAGTTGAGGATATGGGTGGTGCCTATGGCTTAAGGAGTAGTGTGCCAGCCCCATACACCAGGGGTGGTGGGTTCAAGCCCAGCCCTGGCCAAAACTGCAAAAAAAAAAAAAAAAAAAAGAGTTGAGGAGATGCAGCAAAGATTATGTGGCCCACAAAGCTCAATATTTACTATCTGGACCTTTACAGACAAGGATTGCTGGGCCTTGCCTTCACCCATTCCCAGTCTTCTTGTTACTTGATCTTTCAGCAGCTGTGGACACAAGCGATCACTCTCTACTGCCTGAAGTACCTTCTTCAATTTGACTGCTGGAAACCCACCATCCTCTAGAACTGCCTCTCTGGAGCCTGGGGAAGCCCCACCAGAGGTGGGTCTGTGGTGCCCAGCGTTCAGGAACCGAGGCGCTTCTGCTCATTCATACAGACATCAGTGGGCAGGGGAGGTGTTAGACGATCACTTTGTGGCTGTGGGCAAGGCACTATCCTGCTCTGGGCCTTGTTTTTCTCTTCTGTAAAATGAGTCAGTTGGACAATACCATGTCTGAAATTCCAAGCTCTCTGATGATCACAGCACCAAGCACTGTCACCTGCATTACCCTGTCAAGTCCTCCCACAAGGGAGGGCACCATCTCTGTTACTATCATCTTACAGATGACACAACAAATCTTTAGAAAGGGAAAGTGACTTTAGTCAGGTCACCTAGCTAGTCAGTGGCCAACCCGCTGTTCAAACTTATGTCCGGCCAGCCCTACTCTCTCTCAGAAGACAGACATGCCAAGTGCCTGCCATTGAAGCTGCTGAAACCTCAGAAAACTTGTTGGGATGGGGAGGGCACACTGGCAGGGAGTAACCATTGATCTTTGTGTCATTGATGTGGGCAGCTGTGAGTAAGACCCAAGATTACAATAATAATAATTTCTTGAGAAGCTTTGGGCAATGTGCCCAATGCTGTGATAAGCACTTAACAAATCTCATGTTTAATTATTTCAAGACTCCATGAGGGGGCATATTAGTTTCCTGTGGCTGCTATAAAAATTACTACAAACTTGGAGGCTTAACACAACAGAAATTTATTCTCTCACCATGCTGGAGACCAAAAGTTCAAAATCAAAGTGTCACCAGGACCATACTCCCTCTACAGGCTCTAGGGGAGAATCGTTCCAATCTCTGCTCTGTCTTCACATGGCCTTTTTATAAGAACACCAGTGATTGGATTTAGGGCTCATGATAAATCCAGTTTGATTTCATCTTGAGATCCTTACTTAATTACATCTGCAATGACCTTACTTTGAAATAAAGTCACATTCTGAGATTCCTAGAAAACATGAATTTTAGGGGACACTATTCAACCCACTGCAAGGGCCAATATTACTCCCAGTCTGTAGATCAGAATGCTGAAGCCCATGCCATAGGACCAGTCACTCCCTTAACTAGTACTTTAGTGACTTTGGAACCAATGTCAATCAATGTCAATACTGGATCATGTTAACTCCTTGCTTCTTACAAGACAGAAGATAAAGATATACAAAAAACCACATGATTCTTATTTTACACTATACACAAAATTTAATTGACAATGAATCAAAGACCTAAACTTAAGAGCTAAAACTATAAAACTCCTAGCATAAAACATTGGGGAAAATCGGCCCTGGATTTAGCAATACTATGGATATGACACCAAAAAACCACAGGCCAAAAAAAAAAAAAAAAAATTGGATATCATCAAAATTGGACATTTTTGTGCATCAAAGAATACTATTAACCAAGTGGAAAGGGAACAAACTACATCACATATTTGTCAAGGGATTAATATAAAGAACTTCTATACTCAACAACCAAAAACAACCCAATGAAAGAATAGATAAAGGACTTGAACAGACATTTATATATGAATGGTCATTTAGCACATGAAAAGATTCTCAACATCACTAGGTATTAGGGAAATGAAAATCAAAACCAGAATTTGGCTTGGCGCCTGTAGCTCAAGCGGCTAAGGCACCAGCCACATACACCAGAGCTGGAGGGTTCTAATCCAGCCCCAGCCTGCCAAATAACAATGACAACTGCAAACAAAAAATAGCCAGGCGTTGTGGTGGGTGCCTCTAGTCCCAGCTGTTTGGGAGGCTGAGGCAAGAGAATCGCTTAAGCTCAGGGGTTGGAGGTTGCTATGAGCTATGGTGCCACGGTGCCACAGCACTCTACCCAGGGTGACAGCTTGAGGCTCTATCTCAAAAAACAAAACAAAACAAAACAAAAACAGAATTAGATGCTACTTCATACCTACTAGGATGGCTATAATAAAAAAGATATAGAAAATACTAAGCGTTGGCAAGAATGTGGGAAAATAGGTACCCGTGTACATTGCCAGTGGAAATGTAAAATGAAGTGGTTGCTATGGAAAACAGTAGGGTAGTACCTCAGAAAGTTGAACATAAAGTTACCAGAAATTCCTTCTGTGCATATACCCCAAATAATTGAAAGCAGAAACTTGAACAGACCTGCGTACATTCATGTTCACAGCCGAATTATTCACAATAGCAAAAGGTGGGAACAGCCCAAGTGACCACCGACAGCTGAATGGATAAACAAGACATCAGCTATATATTATGCTTGCCATTACAATTAGTAAAATTTTGATGTTTCCTACAATGAATAGACCTTGAAAACATGCTTAGTAAAATAAGCCTGACGCAGAAGGACAAATACTGTATGATTCTGCTAATAAGAGACATCCAGAATGGGTGAATTCTTAGAGACAGAAAATAAAACGTGTGGTAATGGGAAGGAGAGGTGCAGAAGGAGAAGTTAATGAAAACAGACTTCATGTTGGGAATGATGAAAAACGTTTTGGATATAGATAGTAGTTATAAGTATACAATATTGTGAATTAATTATTGCACTGAATTATGCACTTAGAGATAGTTAAAATGACAAATATTATGTTATGTATATTTTACCATGATTGAAAACGAGCCGTCGGCAGCACCCATCGCTCAATAGATAGGGCACCTGCACATACACCGACCGAGGCTGGCGTGTCAGAGTCCCTTCATGGTCGCCACTTATCAGGGCCCAGGACTGGTTGGTCTCCGGCCCTGGCTTAAATAGGTTCCAGACGCTGACTGCTAAGCTACCTTGCTCAGGAGCAATTGCTTTTAGGTGCCTGAGAGATAGAAAGAGAGAGAGAGAGAGAGTCTTTGAGAGAGTAAAGCAGTCTTCTTAGAAAGATAGATCTTATCTCCACATCCACGCCAACATCTCTAGTTTTGGGATTTTGCGATGTGGCCCAATCTTACTGGAGTTAGATGATATCTCAAAGTAGTTTTGATTGCTTCTCTGATGATTAAGGATGATCAGCATTTTTTCAATGTGGAGAAAAGAGACCACTTCTACACTGCTGGTGAGAATGCAAACTAATACATTCCTTTTGGAAAGATGTTTGGAGAACACTTAGGGTTCTAAAAATAGACCTGCCATTCGATCCTTCAATTCCTCTACTAGGAGTATACCCAGAAGACCAGAAATCACATTATAACAAAGATATCTGGACCAGAATGTTCATTGCAGCCCAATTCATAATTGCTAAGTCATGGAAGAAGGCCAAGTGCCCATTGACCCATGAATGGATTAATAAATTGTGGTATATGTGCACCATGGAATATTATGCAGCCTTAAAAAGATGGAGACTTTACCTCTTTCATGTTTACATGGATGGAGCTGGAACATATTCTTCTTAGCAAAGTATCTCAAGAATGGAAGAAAAAGTATCCAATGTACTCATCCCTATAATGAAACCAATTTATAAGCACAGTTCCATATGAAAGCTATAATCCAACTACAGCCCAAGAAGAAGGGTAAAGTGGACAGGGAGGGGAGGGGAGGGGGAAGATGGGTGGAAGGAGGGTAATTTGTGGGACCACAACTACAGTGCATCTTACAAGGGTACATGTTAAATCTAATAAGTGTAGAATATAAATGTCTTAACACAATAACTAAGAAAATGCAGTGAAGCCTATGTTAATCAGTTTCATGAAAGTATTTCAAATTGTATATAAAACCAGCACATTGTACCCCATAATTGTATTAATATACACAGCTATGATTTAATAAAAAATAATAAAAATTTAAAAAAATGTGAACCTTGAAGCTGGGTGTGGTGGCTCATGTCTGTAATCCCAGCAATCTGGAAGGCCAAGGCAGGTGAATCACTTAAGCTCAGGAGTTCAAGACCAGCCTGAGCAAGAGTGAGACCCTGTTTCTACTAAAACAGGTAGAAAAACCAGCTGGGGTCGTGGCAAGCACCTATAGTCCCAGCTACTCAAGAGGCTGAGGCAGAAGAATCATTTGAACCCTGGATTTTGAGGTTACTATGAGCTGTAACACCACCACACTCTACCCAGCATGACAGAATGAGACTCTGTCTCAAAAAAGTAAAAAACAAAACAAACAAACCAAAAAAACCTATGAGCCCCCAAGGAAAGCATTTTAGAAAAGGAAGAAGGCCACCTTCCCAGAATGCCCCACAGTCTGCTGGGTTCTCAGTTTCCATGTCCTGCCACCTTGCCTTGCCTCTAGAGAATGCCTCTGGACCTAAAGCTTCTCTTTGCCATACCCCCTGAATTTGGTTCTCACCATCTTCTTTCTGCAAGGCAGAGTCCTACAGAGAAAGAGATTTTGTGTACCTGTATATCTTCTGATTCCTTCTCAGCCTTGATCATCCTCTATAGCCATCCTGCTTGTGAGCTCAGATCTCCAGCCCTGCCTCCTTCTCCTCCTTCCTTCTTTTCTTCCTTCTTCTTCTTTTTTTTTTTTTTTTTTGAGACAAAGGCTTGCTCTATCACCTCAGTTAGAGTGCAGTGGCATCATCCTGGCTTACTGCAACCTCAAAACATCAAACTCCTTGGTTCAAGTGATCCTCCTGTCACAGCCTCCTGAATAGCTGGGCACAGATGTGCACCACAATGCCTGGCTAATTTTTCTGTTTTTAGTAGGGACAGAGTGTGGTTATGTTGCCCAAACTGGTCTCAAACAATCCTCCCACCTCACCCTCCCAGAGTGCTGGGGCTATAGGAGTGAGCCACCTTACCTAGCCCTGCCACTTCATTTTGGTCCCTGCCCAGGTGTAATAGGGCCCTGTGGCTGCCATTTACCATCTTGTACCTCCATGCATTCTGTGGCTGGTCTCTGACTGAGTTCCAGAATTGCAAGTTTCCTTGTTTGTCCTTGGAAGGCAGACTGATTTTCCAGCTAATAGGCATACCTTGCCTTTTAGAGCATCCACCACTTCAATCATCTCCTACTTTGGAGATCATATCCCCCAGCTACCCACTGCCTACAGGATCAGGCCACATGCCTGGTCCTGGCTTTCAGTGGCTAGGTTTCTTGTTTCAGTGCATCTATTCCAACAGGTGGCCTCAGTGTTCCCCGAATGGGCTTTGTACCTTCATGGCTCCTTGCCTTTGCGTATGTAGATTCTGTTGCCTGTTACACTTTCTTTTGGCCTTTCATTCTGGTATCCAAATGCTAATGTTTCCTGAGCCCCAGATCAAGATGCACTTTTTTCTCAAAGTCTTTGGAGGGAGAATATTATCTGTTTAGCAAGGAATCATCTGTGATAGCCTTGGGTGGGCATTTCCATTTTCTATTATTTTTCAGGCATGCACTGATGTTCATTTTTATCTCTAGAGAAAACTTTAGGACAGCAGCGACACATTATGTTATGCATATTTTACCAAGACTGAAAAAAAGCTGTTAGGTGGCAATGGCACCAGAATTTTAGGTTCTTGGTTTCAGTGATTTTAAGAATAAATCTGCGGACCACAGATCAGTGGTAAGACAGAATTTATTTACAGAAAAAAATACAAAAAACACCGCTCCTGGTAGAGAGAGAGAACTCAAGTCTGAAGAGAAAAGCTCTCTCCATTTCTCTCCCGGTCTCTCCCTGTCTTTCTCCCTCGGGGCTCTTAGTCTAGGGATATATATAGGCACATGGGTTTCTTGGCCAGGAAATGAATGGACACAGTCTCTTCCACTGAGGCAAGGTGAATGAATGGACTATGTCCATTCACCCAATTGAGGCCTAGGAAACTTACATGAAATTGACATGGAAATGGCATAGGAGATGGGGATTTAGTCCTAGATGCAAAATGAAGGAGACACTAAGGCGCTGGTGTCTCCCCAGCAGTTGTCTGGCCCATTTGGCTATTGGAGCCTCAGGTAGAGGTCAGAGTTCCCTCCCCTTGCCTATCATCCAGCCTGTTGGTTCCTCAGCCGGCTGCCTCCGCATCAACACTGCCAAGGTGGAGGCAGCAGGTCCGCCAGCTCAGCTCCACTTAGTTGGCTGAGGCGCCACCTGTCCTGTATCAATTCTTCCTCTCCAAGTAGAAACTCTAACTGCTGTTAGGGAAAAAGGGTGAAGACTCGATCTAACTGCTTCCTGCTGAATTGGGCGATGATAGAAGGGGCAGTTAGGGTTTTTCTGGAGGGAGAGTGAGTGATTCAGGGGTCCACGATATAATTAGGTTTTGGACTGGAACCACTTTCATTGCCTGTGGCTTGATGACATTTTTGGAAAATATAAATTTGATTAGTGTAATCATTAAAAGATAAAGGTAGGACAGTGTTAGGTTAGAAGCACTAATTCAATGATGCTAAAAGAAAATTATATTAATATTTTTCTTGCTGTTTTTTTTTTTAACTAATAACTTCAAACTCTCCTTAGGCTCCAAGTGCAGGTGGACTGTGGTTGGCTCTCTTCATCGTCTGCTTCTGTAGAAAGTGGAGGGTTCCAGGATTTGACTCATGAATGATGTATCCAGGAATCCACTCCCATAACTTTAACAGCTGTAAAAGAAGGCAAGATAACAGGAAAGGGGCTTTCCCAAATTGGGGTTAGGGAAGGTGAATTACAGGGAAGAGTTTTGATTATGACTAGATCCTCAGGAGAGAAAAGTTCCTTTAGTGTTGAATGTGAAATTGTAGTTGGGAGGAAAAATTGGTAACTGGTTTTCCAGACACCCCCTGTATAGTTAAGGATTTGGAGGATAAAAGACCAGGGTTAGAGAGAAGTATAGAAAAGGTTGTTCCAGTGTTTAAAAGAAATTTTATTTTTCGACCCTCCACTATAAGGCAAACTTGGGGCTCTTGGGGGGTGATGACACAAGCTGGAGCTATGAGAATCTGCCCCAGGCCCTCTAGGTTCAGTTTGGGTGCTGATGGGATCACTGTCCCAGGAGGCCTTTGCTTCTGGGGACAGGCCACCCTCCAGTGGTCACCCTTGTATTCTGGACAGGGGCCAGGTGGCTTGCCGGCAGTTTTTTTTGAAGTGGTCAGTCTGACTACATTGGAAGCACTTGTTTTTAGCTTCTCTGGCTTCCTTCTGCCCCTGAAAGTTGATCGTTTGTCAAAGTGCCATTACTAGAGCTGTCATTATTTTTGTTCTCTTCTCTTTTTCCTCCTTTTTTTCCTGATCTTGGTTATAAAAGACAATTGTGGCTGTTTCAAGAAGATTTTCCCGGTTATGGTATGGGCCTAGAGCCAATTTCTGGAGTTTTTTTTTTTTTTTTGAATGTTTAGAGCCACTTGAGTGATAAATTTCTCTTTTAAAATAATCTGACCCTTTGTGGAGTCAGGTGTCAATTGGGTGTGTTATCTCATTGCCTCCCTAAGCCTCTCAAGAAAGGCTGAGGGCCTCTCGTTTTGCTCCTGGCAAATAGTAGACAACTTAGCATAATTCACAGGCTTTTTCTTGGGCCGAGGTAAACCTTCTAGGATACACGTTAGAAAATGTTTACATCAAAATGTTTAGATAAATGTTTAGTCACCTTCTTTCTCAGGGTCCCATTCAGGATCCTGAAGAGAAAGTGCCTGTCTTCCCATGGGGTATCTGTCCCTGCCCCCAGGAGACTCACTGCCATCAGTGTGGGACATGAACCACAAATCACCCCACTTCCTAGCTTCATCCAGGACTTCGTTTTTTTCATTAAACGTTAAAGTTTGATCTAGTAGTAACATTATATCTCTCCAAGAGAGGTCAAAGCTTTGTCCTAACCCTTGGAGAACATCTATGTATTTATTAGGGCCATCAGAAAAATTTCCTAAAACACGTTTAATTTGCTTTATATCTGCCAGAGAAAACGGAGTCTATACTCACGTACTTCCCCTTTCACCCCCTGCAGTCTCAACCAAGGGACACAGAGAAGGATATGGTTGCCTTCTGGGGGTCGCAGTAGGACCAGAGAAAACTCTTGGGACAGATTCTCTCCTGGGGGTTTCTGAACACACGGAGAAAGGTGTGGGAGAAGTAGATGGAGGGCTTGAACTAGGTGGTAATCGTGTCTTCCTCGAGAATCCCTGACCAGTTGGGGAAGTGACTACAGCCAAGAGAGCAGAATCTATCCGACAGGTCTGACACAGTTGGGGGTTGTCCCGGAGGGAAAAAAACACTTGCACATAGGGCACCTCACACCACTTTTCTTCCTGTTTGCAAAAGGTATCTAGTTGAACAATGGTGTCATAATTAAGAGTACCCTCTGGGGGCCATTGTTCACCAGTGGAGAGTTGATACTGAGGCCAGGCCTGGGTGCAGAAGAAAACCATACATTCTTGTTTCAGCGTCTGGGGATCAAACATGTCCCAGTGCTCAGAATACAGTCCAGCGGGATGTTCTCTTGATGCAAGAATATGTTACCCATCTGTAAGAAAGAACAAACGTCCAGTTTAATCAATCCTCTCAACTCAAGAAGCCCTCCAACCAAACGAAAGGAAGCCTCCTTCCCATGCCTGGGAAGAGTACCTGAGGAGAGTGGCCTCCTCAGCCCCTGCGCTTGTCTGGAATTAGCCAGTCTTACCAATGTAGCGCTTCGTGCCCGCGGGTTCTCCTGTGCTTATAACGAGGCGGCAGCACAGCTCCGAGAAATCAGGTTACAGGGAGCCCAGTCCCACCCGATGCATGTATTCTGACCCTTCCCTCCACTAGCCTCAGAGTATCAATCAAAGTGGGGATCAGCCCCATCCTGGAGAAAATGGCTGTGCGCTGTTTGCACATTTAACTTTATAGAATCTGTACAAGATTTTTCTAAATTCCCCCATAACAAAAAGGGAAGTAGGCTCTCTGGCATGAGCAGGTCTTGGTGTTAAATGCTATTCTTTCCCAACCTCCCTTTCTCTCTCAACGTTTACCAAGGCAACAATAACTAAATTTAGTTACAAATCAGGGTTGAGTTCAGAGACACTTTGAAACTTTTTGTATTACAATTAGTTGCACTTAACGGAAGTCCTAGAGAAACCTAGAATCATTTCAAACTTCTCCACACTAGAAGAAATCAAATACTCAGGGTCATTCACATTGTTCTTCTTTATTTTCAAGAGACTGAACAGTAGCCAAAGTTCAGTGTCATTCCCACCTTGGGGAATCATCCCAGGTTTTCCTTCACAGGCTTCCGGTTGTCCAGACACACTGTGGAGGGGAGTCATTTGGCCACTTGTTTGGGGCTGACTTTTTAACGAGGTCAGCTCTTGTGCTCTTTTTTTTTTTTAATAATTTTATTAAATCATAATTGTGTACATTGGTGCAATCATAGGGCAGAATGTGCTTCATATACAATCAGAAATATTTTGATTGTACTGTTACAGATAGCCTTCATGGCATTTTCTTGATCACTATATAAAGACATTGATA
>CAUYON010134951.1:0-31353 GCA_963573935.1 Arctocebus calabarensis | reverse complement strand
ATCAATGTCTTTATATAGTGATCAAGAAAATGCCATGAAGGCTATCTGTAACAGTACGATCAAAATATTTCTGATTGTATATGAAGCACATTGTGCCCTATGATTGCAGCAATGTACACAATTATGATTCAATAAAATTATAAAAAAAAGAGTTCCAATTACCATTTTTTCTCTATAATAGAATTAAGATAATATTGATGATAAATACTATATTGGTTCAGTCCTACTTTGAGATGAAAGATGGATTGAATAACTTCGGAAAGCTCCATGACTAAGATTTCAGAGCAGTAATTCCATTTGATAATGTTACCTCTAACAATACATTAAATACCCTTCATTTGGTAGCGTTGGCTTTGCAACTATCCAGAGTGGTTGGATTCACATAGTTGAATGTTACTAATGATTAATATTTGCATGTTTGTTCATGCATATGTGTATGTGTGTGTGTTTAATTAAATCAAAGTGCTATTGAATATTTTTGAAAAAGGTGATCCTGATTTTTAAAATGTAATTTTAAATAAATCTTCCCAATCCAAAAAAAAAAAAAAATCACTTTCAAGCAGTCACTTCAAGTAGCTGCTACTTGATTACTTCATATTATAGCTTATTCTTAAAAAATGGTGAGATTATTTTGCATTCTAATCACCTATGAATACTCATTAGTATTGTTGCCATTTACTACAGCTTTGACTTTACTTATGCTCTAATTTAATGCATTGTGACTGCTAGTAACTAATTGGGCTGCATTGAATATGTGGGTGACACAACTGGTCCAGAAGCTACTAAGAGCTTCTTAAACAGTGAAAACAGAAGAGAGAACAAATAACCTTTGGATTTTTTTCTGAACATGCAAAAAGGGAAAGCTATCTCATGTATTAAGAGAATATGTAAGAACTGATATCTATAGAAATCACAAACCTATCAAATGTTTCTACCTCATTTATCCCTTTAGTCAACAAGCACTTATACATGTACAACAACCCTATGCTTGGAGAAAACTTAATATAGTGGTGACCACATTTTCCTTTGTTAATAATGTGTCCTGATTAGGGGTTTGGAAAATATGATCACCATGTATTACATGCACTTATGAATTGACACGAGAAAACAGTTTTTGAACATTAACAAATTCACAATGGTGAAAACAAAAAAACAGTAATGAGAGGGTAGAACTGTCAGACACTAAAGTGTACATGAAAGCTAGGATAATTAAAGCAAAGTGGTACTAATGCAAAAATACACCCACATGAAAATTCTAGAACATACTCAAGTACAAATAAAAATTTGCCGTATTATAAAAGTAGCATCAAAAGTCAGTAGGGAAAAGAAGCATTATGAAATAAATGATATTAGGACAAGTAGTAAAAAAAAATCTTAGGCTGGGCGTGGTGGCTCACACCTGTAATCCCAGCACTTGGGAGGCCAAGGCCAGTGGATTGCCTGAGCTCAGAAGTTTGAGACCAGCCTGAGCAAGAGCAGACCCCATCTCTAAAAAGTATGCAGGCGTGTGGCGGGCGCCTGTAGCCCTAGCTGCCTGGGAGGCTGAGGCAACAGAATCACTTGAATCCAAGAGTTTGAGGTTGCTGTGAACTAAGATGCAATGGCACTCAGGGGTGAGCAAGTGAGACTCTGTCTCAAAAAAAAAAAAAATCTTAGATTTTCAATTCCTACACAAGAACAAGATAAAGATAACTTAAACACAATTACAAAAATATATAGGCAACAGATCTTACAATGGAAAAGAACTTAAACCTAAAAACAAAGGAATGAACTAGAATAGAAGAAAAATAAATTTGACATAAGGAAACCTTAAAAATTTTCTTGGCTAAATTTAGACCACCAATATCTAACTATTGGAGACATCAAAATCTTCACCGTCCAGTATGGTAGCCACTAGCCATGGGTTGAGTATTTAAATTTAACTTAACATTAAAAATTCAGATTCTCGGTTGCACTAATCACATCTCAAGTGTTTAATAGCCACATGAGACTAGTGGCTACTGTGTTGGACAGCACAGTAGCATTCCTACCTTCTGCTGGATAGTGCCAATCCGCCTGTTTAACTCAAATGTTTGCCTTTCAACCAATAGTTCACATCAAGTACCCAGTTTTCCATTTACTCATTACTATTTTTTTTGCCAAGTATTGTGCTTGGCGCAGGGGAGAAAATGATAAATAAGAGAAGTTTCTGCTTTTATGGGGCTTATGGTCTAGCAGGAAAGATAGGTATTAAATAAGAACCCACACAAATCACTATGTATTTACAACTATAAAGAGTTTTAGAAAGATTTTAGGATGCTGTAAATGTGCATGGGAGTCTAACTTAGTCCAGATGGTGAGGAAGGGAACGAACGTTCTAAGTGGAGGAAACAGCATACACAAATACCTTAAGGTAGAAAAGTCCTAGGATCTTTTAGGAAATGAAAGGCAGGTCATTGTGGCTGGAACACAAGTCAGGGAAATATTAGGATATCAGATCAGGCAAGTGCCAGATCATACAGAAAAGTGTGAATTTTACAAGATCTTCAGTTATCAAACAAAGATTCCATTTATTCACTCTAGATGGGAAGGAGGTGTACTCCAATATTGTGGAAGTATTGTCAAGAAGGTTCAAAAGATGTAGAATAAGCGTGTTTAATCAAAACAGGTTTTTTTCCTCTGTTCTTTTAAGTATTTGTCACATATTTGTCCAAGCTTCTCTGGTACAGACTCTTCTAGTAGTATATATTCATATTCATTGGTAAAATCAATAAGTTAATTGCCTAAGAGAATGATCTTTCAGGAATCATTCTTCATAACAAGTTAAGTGTAGTAGCTATTTCCAAGCCTCTCTTATGATGTAGTTTTTCTAGATCTAGAAAACAGCACCATAGGTGAGTTATGAACACATATAAGCTCATGGATCAATGAGCCTCCTGTTTTGAATGGCACTGGCGTGCTGCAGTGTTTAATAAACAAGAAAAATGAAAGAGAAGGAGCAATGAATTGATAACATTTGCTCTATTTAAGGACCAAGTATCTTCTCCACATTTACTTTTGAGACTTCATTGAGGACAAAAGACCTGATATCAGAAGCATATTCCTAATTATTCTCTTCTGACTACACCTCCCCCTTGTTTCTAAGCAGCCCATTTATTAAAGGCTCAGCACTTAGTGTGAGAGCCTAACCTGAGATGCAAGTAGAAAGTAGAAAATCTAAACTCTCTAATTAAGTTCCCCACTGTATGACTGGGCCTATCACATTATCTATCAACTAAGGCTACTATACTACTACATGACATCTGCCTACTTTTCACTGGTGAAAATGAATGCGATAACACTTGAAATAAAGTAAAATGAGTCATAAATTGTGTTATGAATGCAGAATCTATTAATAACACATTTTGATACATTAGTTGTATGTTTATTAATCTCAAGGCAAATTTACAAATGCAATAGAAATAGGATTTTAGGGCATCCATTTATTCTTAACAAATATTTCTGGAAAGTTTACTTTGAGCTAGGCATTCGTCTAGTCATTGGCGAAATAGCAATGCTTAAAAAAGATGAAAGCCATGCCTCCATGGAGCTTATATTCTGGTTACCAAAGGCAGAAAATAAACCAAAATTTGAAAATATATAGTATAAAACAAGGTAGTAAATGTAGTGAAGAAAAAAATTTTTCTTAAAGGCAGGAAATAAAGGATAGGGAGTGTAGGACAGGAGTGGAATTTTGAATGAAAGAGTCACAGAAAGTCTCACTGAAAAGATAACATTTGAATAAAGACCCAAAGGAGGTGAAAGGTGAGCCATGTTGATATCAGGAAGAACATTCAAATCATAGGGATTGTGTGCGCGAACACCTTAATACAAGACTATATCTGGTATAATCAAGGAACATCCATAGGATCTGACCAGATTGTGGTGGGATAGGAAGGAGGTTGGGGGTATAATAAAAGGTAAAATCTGAGTATTAGTAAGGACTAAGCAAAAGATGAGACTGTGAGGAAATAAGCTGTGTTTTTACTCTCAGTGATATGGGAAGCCATTGATGGCAGATGAGGACTGGAAGAACACGAATGTTAGTGGCATACAAACTATTTTCTCAACGCAGAAAAACTTAATGACTTGTGGTTACAGCAATAACAATGATTTGGGCAGGTCAAATCCTGAGTGCACTTGAGCCTCTTCCACTTTTTTTTTTAACTAATATGGCAAAATCCTGGGGTGAAAGTCAGCCTGAATAAATGAAAAAAAATGAATTAGACTGTTTCCAAAGGGAAGTCAGTCATATTACCTTCAAAGCATTTCCCAGCAATCCTAACCTACCAGAAGTACCTCGTAGGTGGGCCTGCTTTAGTAAAGGGTTGTGAAAATGATTTATAATTAGTCTATTGCCTATGGCTTTCTATGCCAGGGAAGATTTTGTTTTACTGAGTCATTGGCATGATCAGCCCTTCAATTTCATTCTCACCACTAATTTGCTTAGCAGACCCTATGTATACATGCTAAAAATGTTAAGCTGCAGTCTAGCCCCTATCCAAATGGGGACAAATTCTGAAATTTGAGAAATGAAAGTTTCTGTACTACTAGTGTCTAGCTACTCGGAGTCACATAGGATGCTACCCACCTGGCAACTTAACTAAGCATAGTTTGCAAAATGAATGCATTCCAAGAAACTGAACATGCTACACTGAAGTGAATTGCCTTCTAGCCAAGGATACGACAACTCCAACAGAAGTGAGGCTGAATGCTTTGCGATTGGAGACCACTGCCATCTACCCCTAGGACTCTCTCTCTCTACTCTCCTTGCAATCCTTATAGTCTAGAACAGTGTTTTTCAACCTTTTTTTTTATCTCACAGCACACTTGAACCTATAGTTAATCTTCCAGGGCACACTTAAATTATATTGATAAAAAACAGAGTAAAAAAGGAATATACTTATTGTGCTCTGAACTTCTTTTGAAAATGATTTAATTAATGGTCTTTAAAAATTTCACAACACACCCAAGATCCTGGGCACCCAGTGTGCTATAGCACACTGGTCTAGAATTTGGTATAATAATAATAGTTAACACTTATCAAATACTAGCTATGTACTAGCTACTATTCTAAGCTGTTAAATTCTTTATGACCATCTTGCCAACTTTATTAAAGTATAAATGGTGTACAAAAACACCTGAACATAATAAATGCAAGTAATTTGGTGACTTTAGACATAAGTATACACTCATGTTAACCATTACCACAATCAAGGTAATTAACATCTCCAATCACCTCCAAAAGTTTTCTTGTGTCCCTTCGATTTGGGGGAAGGGGGCAGGTTTGGGGATTTTTGTGGTAAGAACATTTTACTTGTGATCTACCCTTTTCACAAATGCTTAGGTTCATAATAATTTATCGTTAACTATACAGTGTTAGGGCCCGGGAACACCGTGTCTCTGGCCCCAGTCCAGGGCCTCATCGGAGCCGGGACTCTAGGTCTCCTGCCCCGGCCCTCTCAAATATCTGGTCGGGCACCACTGCGCCAGCTTACTCGGGGTAGGTGTCGTTCTAGTCTCAGGTGCCAAAGCACCTTAGAAGTCACAGTCAATATTAGTGGGAGCGAGCATCTCGGCAGCAATCTCAGCAGCAGTCTGTGAGTCTTAGTCCGACCAGCAGCTTCTCCTGAGGTTATTTATAAAAGTACTACACCACAGGGGCTTGGAGAATGCTATGGAATAATGTCGGTGTTCTCGTCACGTGCTCTCGTGCTCTTTAATGAGAGACCAATGATGTTCAATGATGTTGAATCCCTTCCCCAATCCCTTATCGCCATGGTATTTCTCACAGGTGCTTCCTACAGTACAGGAACTTGCTTATCTTTAACCTTAACTTTATACCCATTGAACAACAACTCCCTCTATGCCCCACCTCCAGTGCCCTCATAACCACTATTGTATTGTCTCATTTCACATGTTTGACTACTTCAAATGCCTTATATAAAATGAATTGTGAAGTGTTTTTCCTTCTATGACTGAATTATTTCACTTAGCATAATGTCCTTCAGTCTATGGCCACATCATACAACCCTGAATGTAGACCAGTCTCATCTTTATGATTATGATTGTCCACATCTTACAGATGAGGAAACTGAGAAGTCAAGAGTTGAACTGACTTGTCCAGGATCCTATAGATTGTAAGTGCCAAGGTAAAGGTTAGAGCCAAAGTAGTCAGTAGTTTGGATTTAAGCCCTTAACCACTTCATGTACTCTAAATACCTATGTATAGTCAAGTTAGTCCCAGGCTAGGTCAGTACTAGTATAATAATACTGCTTAGATGATAATGAATATGTGTTTTGCAGTCATAATACTAGATGGTTTTTTTGGTTTTTGTTCTTTTTTTAGTCAGAGTCTCACTCTGTTGCCCTGGGTAAAGTGCCTTGGCATTATTATAGCTCATAGCAACTTCAGCCTCTTGGGCTCAAGTGATCCTCCTGTCTCAGCCTTCCCAGTAGCTGGGAGCACCCACCACAATGCCTGGGTAGCTTTTCTATTTTTAGTAAAGACAGGAGTCTCACTCTTGCTTAGGCTGGTCTCAAACTTGTGAGATCAGGCAATCTACCAGCCTTGGCCTCCAGAGAGGTAGGATTACAGACGTGAGCCACTGAACCCGGCCAATACTAGGTGTTTAATAAGACTTTCAGATTACTTGCAATTTCATGAACATATTTAGCATCTCTTTCTTTGTCTATAAAATGGAAAAATGAGGATGAGACTGTCCACTTAATGAGGTTCTTATAGGGATTTGTTGAGATAATATATGTGGAAGTACCTAGTGCTTGGCAAATATTAACTAATCTATATGTGTTTCCAAAATCTTTTGTTTAAGCTACCATGAACTAGCTGTCCATTTTTATCAGTGATAATCCAAGTGCTATCTCCAAAGAATATATATTTATATGTATGTATGTATGTGTGTATATATATATATTCATTTTAAGGATTAGGAAAGTGTGGGTTTCCCTTGAATCTCTCATATTCTTATATCCATTTCCTCTTTCAACAAAGAGCATACCATAAGTAGGTAAACGTTTAATTGTGATGACTTGATCATATAGCAAATAAACCAATGTCCTTGATCTTCATCAGCACCAGTTGAGCCAATTGGTATAGTTCCAAACTGGTTGGCAAAGCTAGGATCAATGAATGCGGTGTTTAGTCCTTCAAGGACTAATGTAAGCTCCAAGGTAATGTAACCACTCTCTTTTAAGCTACATTTTATTTATTTTTTATTTTTATTTTTTTGCAGTTTTTGGCCAAGGCTGGGTTTGAACCCACCACCTCTGGTATATGGGGCTGGTGCCCTACTCCTTTGAGCCACAGGCGCCACCCCTACCTTTTATTTTTATTCCTTTAAAGGGCACAAGCCCCAAAAGTAAAATCAGTTAACAGTTGATATGTCTGTATCTGGCACCCTGATCTTGTCTGTCAGTGGGGTGCCACAACTTACAATTCAGAATAATAGAACTGTTAATAGCCGAATACACACACACACACACACACATAAAATGTGACTGTCATTTACACTTATTTGTAACAGTCTAGACATACTGTATGGGGTGTTATCCAATGTGATAATTGGTAAATACATCTTTGCCCATGTACTGGCCTTACCTACAAATCATAACACACGACTTACATGCCATTATCTGCTTTCCTGCAATCTTTCTAGATTCAACAGAAACCTTGCTGTTTTCTCAGAAACAGGTCTTAGAGGATCAGCCCTGTATAATTGTCAATTATTAAATATGAAACATTAGCTTGAAATCTATAGCACATAAAGAGATGAGAATGTGAGTTCCAGTTTTGAATTGATTCCATGTTTTGTTTCAGAATACAGTTTTGAAGATCATTTTGGCGCTAGTATTTATTTTAAATCTATTTATTTTCAAAAATAAGTTGGAATTGTACTATTGACGGTTTGAACCCTGTAAATGCTTATCTGATTATTATTAGTACATTTGTTAATATTTTCCAGGCATGACATTAGGTACTTCCACATATATTATTTGTTATTTCAATAATAACAAATTCACTATTCAATAAAAATGAAAGATAAAAGTGACTGCCCATTTGAAAAGCCATTTCTCATTGTTTAGTGCGTTAGGCACCAATTCTAGGCATCAGAGAGTTCTTTTAATCAATCTGATATTTTTCCCAGGTTTCAGTGGCATCCAGATGTTTAATTAGCAGAGTAAAGAGATAATGTGTTAATAGGAGGCTGAGAACAACGTATTGGAAGGAAAGGTGGTAGTGGCATCTAAAATCTATAGAAAACCTGTTAATATAATTTGCTGAATTAGGGGAGAAGGGGGAGCAGAAGGGACATTCTGATTGAAACAAATCCATGCTGGAAAGCGGGTCCTCAGTGAAAAAGAAATATGTATACAGAGAAATAGAAATCAGGGGCAAAAATACACTGAACAAACAGGAAAGGCAAGAAAGAAGCAAACTGCATTTTAAATCAAAGTAGTGTCTATAGTACAGGGAATTTGAAAGGACCACATGTGGGGAAAAATATTTTCCTAGGTGCCCTGGGGCTACTGTTCCAAATGCCTCCCCTCTTGGTGTTCGGGCTTTCACTGCTCCCAGCTGTGGTACACCCCCTCTAGCTCCACAGGAGCCGCCAAGTGAGGCAGAGAGAGCAAGCCAAAGACCTGCAGGAAACCAGTGCCAGTAACTTGCAGCAGCAGCCTTAAGGAGACGGTGATCCATCTGAACCGCCCTATTCCACTGCAAGCCAAGAAGATTAGCGTCTTTATATTTACCCTGGTTAAACAACTGAATTAGAGCCACTTGTCTGCTTTAAGGACCTTGGAAGGACTTTAATTTTTTTGCTTATTGGGCATGGAATGAAGTGTCCATATGCTCAGTTAATCACTCCAATTCCTTCTCTTCTCCTGTAAATCTTGTGGAACACTTCTTATATTTTTCCCACTGAAGAGTCAGCTATTTGCATACCTGTTTCCCCCACTAGGCTCTGAGCTCCTGAAAACAGGAAAAGGGTATTTTTTTATCTCATTACCTCCCCAAACACCCAACAGTGTTTTTGCACATATTAGATTCTCAATAGTTTCTCCTCCTCACATAACCCCTATGCCCGACATCAGCTTTTGTGTTATTTTTTCTTGGTACAGCAGTGAGTTCAGGAGTCCAGAGCAAATGGTGCAGTCCCAGACAATTAAACAGAGAGATTCGTCACAGTTATATACCCCAGATTTAGTAGTCACTGCATCCAAAAACTGCTGTTAGGCATAAGTTATCTTCGGTTGCTTCTACAAATGCCTAAAAAAGTGGTTCTTCAACTTTAGTGTGCTTCAGAATCACACATAATCATGCAGATTAAAATACGCTTAATGCTGGCTCGGCAGCGATTCTGACTCGGTAGGTGGAGTTCAAGAATATTCATATTTCATAGGAAAAATCTCTGCCCAAGATACTTTGATCACAAGGAGAATCCCAACCTCTATTTTGTTTTTGTTTATTTGTTTTGTTTTGTTTTTTTGAGACAGTCTCACTATGTCACCCTAGGTAGCAAGCCGTGGTGTCACAGCTCACAGCAACCTTGAACTCCTAGGCTTAGGTGATTCTCTTGCCTCAGCCTCCCAAGTGGCTGGGACTACAGGCGCCCACCACAATGCCCGACTGTTTTTTTTTTTTTTTAATTTTTACTTGCATATGCAACACAAGGCAGAGCCATCTGGTGAGGTCACGTGGCTATGAACAACTGAAGTACTCTGCTGAGTAATGGCACAGCTACAACTACAGTGGTGCAAACAGTTAGCATATGGTACTTATATAACAGTGTGAGTGGAGTGATGCCGAGGTTGTGAGTTCAAGCCTCACCTGGAACGCTTTTTTTTGTGTGTGTGGTTTTTTGGCCAGGCCTGGATTTGAACCCGCCACCTCTGGCATACAGGGCCAGCACCTTACTTTTTTTTTTTTAACATAGAGTCTCACTATGTTGCCCTCAGTGGAGTGCTGTAGTGTCACAGCTCACAGCAACTTCCAACTCTTGGGCTTAAGTGATTCTCTTGCCTCAGCCCCCCAAGGAGCTGGGACTACAGGCGCCCGCCACAGCCTCCAGCAATTTTTTGTTGTAGTTGTCATTGTTATTGGGCAGACCCAGGCCGGATTCGAACCTGCCAGTCCCTGTGTATGTGGCTGGTACTCTAGTCGCTGAGCTACAGGTGCCAAGCCCCAACCTCTATTTTGGAATTACCAGTAGACAGAAAAATTCTGAAATTCAAAAAAAAAAAAAATACAGAATTTGTTTTTAAAACACAAATTTAAGTGGCAAATATTTTTTAATTGAATGTTCATACATGTATTAGTTATGAGAAATTCAAAAGAATTACAAGAAATTGTGACTATTCTGAAGCACTAGTTTTACTTATGAAGAAGGAAACTTCTAAAGAGTAATACTTAACAGAATACTCTACCCAAAAGCTCCACTATAACTATATAAGCTATATTCTCTACTGCTACATGACGGAGAATTCAGGAAAGAAAGATTTATGAATAAAATAGCCTGAATTTCTCTGAGGTGCCATATGAATACAGAGTGAGTGGTAATTCATGAAAAACTTGCAAATTTAACAAATTATAAACTCAAAATATGATCGATTACCTTTGGATGTAGTCTAGATTTTTCTCCATTTATGCCTATTTTAAACTGTGCCATTTCTTTTGAAGCTAAATATCAATATTGGTTTGGGTTTCTTTTTTTTTTTCAGACGGTTTGACTGACTGTGTGGACCCTGATTGTTGTCAACAAAGCAACTGTTATGTGAGCCCTCTCTGTCAGGGCTCACCAGATCCTCTTGACCTCATTCAGCAAAGCCAACCTCTGTTCTCCCAGCATACTTCAAGACTCTTCTATGATCGAATCAAATTCCTCATTGCCAAGGACAGTACTCATGTCATTCCTCCAGAGATCTCATTTGACAGCAGGTATATATGTGTTTATTTTATTCCTTAATGAAAAGTGGCCATGTTTTTCCTTATCTGTGAAAAGAAGATAGCTTTTAAAGATCAGGTTACTTCTTACTCCACATAATACACATTAATTTCTTTTTTAGGACTTCTCTCAAATGCCTCGGTCCTTACCAGTTAAATAAGGGAAAAACTCATTTCTAGAGATTCTGTGTAATTTTAAATTTATTATTTAGCTTCTGGACTGACTCCTTGAAAATGCTTAAATTCAAAAAAGCTAAATTTTAAGTTTTCTTCCACGATGAAAAATATTTCCATAGGAAAGTGTTGGATGAATTTGACATGCTAATGTGAGACACAAGACTTGTGAAAATATGTCTTCTAAGAAAACTCAAATGCAGCTCGGCGCCTATGGCTCAACAGGCTAAGGCGCCAGCCACGTACACCTGAGCTGGCGGGTTCGAATCCAGCCTGGACCCGCCAAACAACAATGACGGCTGCAACCAAAAAAATATGGCCGGGCGTTGTGGTGGGCGCCTGTAGTCCCAGCTACTTGGGAGGCAGAGGCAGGAGACTCGCTTGAGCCCAGGAATTAGAGGTTGCTGTGAGCTATGATGCCATTGAACTCTATCCAGGGTGACAGCTTGAGGCTCTGCCTCAAAAAAAAAAAAGAAAAAGAAAAAGAAAACTCAAATGGGCTCGGTGCCTGTGGCTCAGTGGCTAGGGCACCAGCCACATACACCAGGGCTTGTGTGTTCTAACCCGGCCCAGGCCTGCCAAATGACAGCTACAACAACAACAACAACAACAAAATAGCCTGGCATCGTGGCAGGTGCCTGTACTCCTAGCTACTTGGGAGGCTGAGGCAAGAGAATAGTTTAAGCCCCAAAGTTGGACATTGTTGTGAGCTGTGACACCACAGCACTCTACTGAGGGTGGCATAGTGAGACTCTGTCTAAAAATAAATGAATATAAGAAAACTCAAACACACGAATTGTCACTAAGGACCCGAGACCAAAATCCAACCCAATGGAAAAAAGGAAATTTTAAATCAATCTACTATATTTTGTACCCATTACCCATTCCCACTTTATCCCCCACTCCCCTTCCAAGCCTCTGATAATCATCATTCTACTCTCTGTTTCCATGAGATCGATTGTTTTTAACATTTAGCTCCCACGTATGAGTGAGAACATGAGAGATTTGTCTTTCCGTGCTTGGATTGTTTCACTTAACAAAATGTTCTCCACTTAGACAGAATGAACAATATTTGATAGTACAACGAAGTGACTGTAATCAACGAGAAGTTAGGTATACTTTAAAATAACTAAAAAAAAATAGAACTGAAATGAATGTTCCTAACACAGAGAAATGATAAATGACTGAGGGGATGGCTGTCCCAAGTACCCGGATTTGATTAATTGACATTGTATGCCTATATCGAAACAACACATGTACTCTAGATATACAATGGTTATGTACCCATAATAATTAAAAACAAACATTTCAATTAAAATTTTAAAAATCAACTTACATGAAATAGAATAACATTTCACGCTATTAAACACCAATTTGCTCATTGGTGTTCTCTGATTCATCTTCAGCAGTGATATATTAAACGAAGGTAAGTCACTAAAGTTAACATTTTCAGGTCCCAAATTGTCCTCCTGTGTTCATTCCACAAGTTTATATTTCACTGGCTTCCTAGACTATTGCAAACAGAAATTTAAAAGACAAAACATGGAAAGTATTATATTTGTCTAGATCTCCTGTCTGGATCCCATTCACTCAGTTGCAGCCAGGTGGGAGTTAGCAGTCCCCAGGAATAACTGGGTCAAAAGTTTATATTGATATCAGTGACAATCTAAGAAAATGGCAAGTCCATCTTGACCTATACGCAGTAGAAAGGGGAAAAAACCATGTGTGTGGAAATCTCAAGCACTCAACTCTTCCCTTCGGTTATGAACTAGAATTACTATGGAAACTTATAACTTTCTCATTCTTTTTATTATTGTGTAGTTCCGACTTTTTCGGTCTCTGACAGAGCCCAAAACCCAAATACCAATGCATCACAATAACGGGTTTTTCTGCCAGGGGATCTAAACCAAGTTTGCCTTCCAAGAGATTCAGTGATCCCTATTTTGAAGTGTTTCTCCCAGCTCAATAACAACTCTGGGGGTCAATTTTGGATGTAGTATAATCAAAGTAATTATTTATACAGTCAAGACTTGTTATACACCAGAGGAGCAACGAGGACAAAAAAACAGCTATTATTCCTGTTTATTTTATTTAAGATAGACATACGTCTTCAACTCTGTAGCTTTCTCCATGCTTACAGAGAAGTCAGTCTAGAAAAAAAAATAAGTAAAAGAAATAACAACCTCCATGATGTGGAGATGTGTTAAATGACTCACTGAGCTCAAGTAAGGGGAGAAAGTCAGGACCTGAGAGACATAAGAGACAAGTTACTGTGACCCTGAGCAGAGCATTTGAGCAATAAACTTAGAAAAGTCAGGACAAACTTAAACCCCTGCGGTTCAGCTTCATGCTTCAGCAGCGCTCGCCAGCCGCTCACAGAGTGAACAAAACTATTACTTATTGTGGTTAACGCACTTCTCCTTCCCCTGGTTTGATTGAGTTTTCCTCATTCTTTTGTAAAATGCTCCAAGTTATCATTTGGCTTCTGCAAGTCACATTTAAATTCAGCACGATGGGCCTCCTTCATCCAGGAGTCTCAGCTATTATAGGTAGACCTGTTCTGTCAGAAAAGGCGCAGGCCTTTGCTGAGGAAAGTAGCTGAGGACAAGCCATCTAAGTATATTTCCTCTAAAATAAAAAAAAAATCACGCAGAGCTAAGTCCAACTCTGATCACATACATATAAATAATAATAGTTATAATCTCTTACATCTATATGGTACTTTTTACTTTACAAAGCACTCAAACCTATGTTATTTCATTTTATCTTCACAGTATCCCCTTAAAGCAGATATTTGTATTAGTTGCATTTTTCTATAGGAGGAAACTGAGGTTCAGAGAGATTAAATAGCTTGTCCCAAACCACACAGCCAGCAAGTTTGCATTGTAGCTCCTGTAACCTTTCCATTATGCTACAGCTGCCCCATTTCAACGTGTCCTTAAATAAGCCTGGAGACAGGGACCAAATTTATACTAGGTAAATTGTATCTGGGTCAACACAAGAAACTTAGAAACTGAGTGATTTTTTTTAAATATAGTTCAATTTGATACATTTCAATTACATCATTTACAAACTTCAAATCAGTGCAATGAACTTCTTCATAAAAGAATGCAATTGGATGCAAATATTCAAATGGCCATGAAATGGACATTTTGCTATGTGTAAACTGTTCTTGAATACTTGTTACGAGTCAGGTCTTGCACTAAGATTTTACAGGAGTTATCTCATTTAATCTTCACAAAAACCCTATATGGCCAGTATTGTTACTGTCTCCACTTTTCAGGTGAAGAAATAAGAACTGAGATGTCAAGTAAGTGACTTACCCAAGGTCCTAATCAGTGAGTCTCAGAGGTAGGATTTGAACCCAGGCAGACTGCTGGTGAGAGCCTGTTCTCTAACCCACTATGCTGAGCTACTTTGGCTACTTGGACAGTTGAGGTAGCTAACCTGAAAGAGACTTATAGCTCTTGTAAGTTGTAACTGGAGTTGCTCTTCTCAGACAGATCTAGGACACTTATGTGCCATAATCAGGTGAACCACTTTGTGTTTTTGCTTTTGCTGCATAATTGAGAGAGAGCTGGGCAGGCAGGTGAAGAAAATGTCACTAAGGGGCTCGTTTGCCTACTGGCAAAATGTGACCCACACGGCTGACTTGCTGCTGATTGTTGCCACCCTTGGAAGTCTTTAAGCTAAAGATGTCATCATACAGGTGACTAAGTGTTGCAAGGACACACAAATGTTAAAAAAAAAAATCATCCTTGTGCACCCAAAAGAAACCAGAATTTCTTTTTCTAAGTTTGTCCGTGCTGTCATGAGAGAGCACGTGGAATATGCACCTTCTGCACCCCACGATGGTGTAACAACAGTGTAAACATGCAGCCTCCCCACAGTGAAGACCGTGGGCAAATGCAACTGAGTTATTACCATTTTGTTCCTAAATACAATTTACCTTGTAGCCCAAGTTCCTTTCTTTTTTTCTTCAATCTACTCCAAACATGATGACGGAGTAAAGCACATATTCTACATGCCCTGTATGACTTATTACTTTTTAATAATGTAAATAGGTGAACAGAAGCATTATTGATCTTTAGTGTCTAAGCATTTAATCACTATTAATAATGTAAAAGGTTTTTATAAATATGTAAAAACAGGAGTACATTAAACGAAATGACAGCTGTAATTTGCAAAGCCAGACATTTTCCTCGCCATCACTAGTGCATAAGTGCATTTAAAAAGCAAAATCGTACCAGGGTTAGTGCAACCCTTGACAGCAAGGTCTGGCCAAACTCATTGGTTTGCTTTGCAACCATGAGAGGTTCATCGTCACATCAATCCACATCAAGCATCTATATCAGAGGTGGCTTCAAATCAGCCTACAGATGTACTTCATTTGGATTGACATTTAGAAATCATGAAAATCAGAATATCTTCCTTCTCTAGAAAATTTACACAGCCTTGCAAGCAGCTTTGGGCATGGCATAAGTTGTCTGAAGCTGAGGACCAACTGCCCCTCTGGATGGGACATAACCTGCCTCTCCAAGTCACCACTCACTGTTTCCCTTACCCCTGGGTCACTTCCCCCATTTTCGGAGTCATGCCTGGCCCTGTTGGCATTTGAGTTTGTGACCTCTGGTCTACACAGTTTCTATAGCTTTCTTGGGAATGATCTTAAGTGTCTGTTTTTCTTTCTTATCTCTTTCCCTAAGAGCCTTTAAATATCCAAGATTATCATTTCACTGAATTTTCAAACCTTTCCTATGCTGCTTTAAAAAGGTAGAAAAGGTGACCGAACATGAGATAAAAATCACATTAATGGAACAATATTTCTACTCTTTGTTCTCTGCAGTACCTGTATATACCTCATGAGTTAGTTGCTATACAGTCTGCCTCACACCTCAGGCTATAAACCCCTCTGGAGCAGTGAATCTCTAACCTATTGTGTATCATATCCCACCAATCTTGATATCTGATAATCCAGGTCCCACCATAGTGCAAACAAAAAGTATAGTTTTTATGAGAAGAATGTGTATGTTGACAGGCATTTATTATGTTTATTCCTTAGAGTAAATTTTAAGAACAGTTTAAAGCTCTAAAAATTAACAAAAGTCCTGCTGAATGCAATTGTAATAGCCGCTTCTGCTCAGCATGGGGAATGCTTACCCTTAGTTAAAAATTTCTAAAATTGGGACCAAACTTACTATAGCACTAAGCACATAACAGCAGTGTTAACTTTTTATGGAATTGCTGTATCTCAATTTCTTGGTTCACACTGGGATGTATGGTGTTAGCTCTGAATTATTGCTACATCTGAAGCTTTGCGAGGACAAGAACCAAGTCAAATTTGTTCTCTCCTTGTTTTGAATGTCTATTGCTGGATAGCAGACTATTCCAAGTAATGAATTATAACAATTTAGCATATGATTCTGTGGGTCAGACATTCGGGCAGGGCATGGCCAGCATGGCCTAGCTCTGCTCCATGTGATGTTTGAGACCTCAGCTGGGATGACTCAAATAGCCGGAGACTGGAACGGCTGGACAATAGGTGGAAATCTTTCTTTCCATCTACAACCTCTGTCTTTGGCCACACGGGCTTCCTCTGACATGGTAGCCAGCCCTGGGTTTGTCAGAGCTCTTCTATGGTAGGTCAGGAATCCAAGAGTGAACATTCTAAGAGACAGGAAATAGAACACGTAGGTCTCTTAAGCCCTGGATCCAGAAACTGTCACAGTGTTGCTTCTGTCTGAAACCATTGGTCAAAGTAAACTCAGAGATTGCCCACATCAAGGTGAAGGACATATATTCCACTTGATGGGAGAAGTATCAAAGAATTTGGGGCCATCTTTAAGCTGACATGTCACCGGATCCCCTGATGCTAACACAGTACCTAGCACAGAGGAGGTAAAAAAAATAAGCGTGTGAGTGGCTTAGTTGTAGCGATTTTGAAGTGCAAGTGCCCATCTCACATTTGCTAATGAAAAACTCATCTCAGTTACCTCAGAAAAGTCAATCCCCAAATGTAGAACCAGCCTAAAGATAAGATTACAGTTCTCCAAATAGCACAGGAATAAAATTCATAAAAGACGATGTGATTATGTAACAGTAGTAAAGTACTTACTCTTTTTGTTTAAACTTAGGAGACATTCCACCACTGTCACAGCCTGCCAATAATTGACACCATTTATGCCTTTGTATAAGCACCAAGGATTCGCTCTTCTAGAGAGATAATCAAAATTTAGATTGGGCTAGATAATCAAAATTTAATACCAAGGAAAAAAATAGAAAATAAGGAGCAATATTAGGAAGTCGGTAGGAAGAATATTGTCAACTGGCTCACTTTGGTATGTGGCATTATTCTGTCTCATAAGAAAATCAAAGAGAAGTGCCCTCAAAACAAATTGAGGCACTACAAATGCCCCGAGCATGGAATTCTTGGCAAACTCTGTACTTCCCCATGTTTTGTCCTCCTTTACTATACCCTACTCAATAATAAAATCCTGATTCTTGTTCCTGATTAGCTGTGATACGTGGTAATAGCCATAACTATTCATCATAACTTGTTTAATAAAACATGCTTTTCTGCACTTAGTTGAGCTGGGAATTTAGACCATGTGAAATCCTATAAATGGCAAAACAAGTTATTGACCCAAGACTGAAATCAAAGGCAGGTTACTGGAAAATGGTCATTGCTGCAGAAACTACTAATCTTGAATAAAGAGTGAGATTTAAGAATAAACATACTTGACAGATACTAATTACTGTTCATTAAGTATTAACATATTTTTATTAAAATATTAGTATTTCCAGAGTAAATGAGGACCTTAAGTCAAAAGAAGGAGACAGCAGAGATATCAGATTCCTCTGCCATTCTTAATGTAATAATATCCTGCTATTGATTCATTTTTCAAGAGTGACGAAGGATATATCTTCATTCATTTGTCAGATGTTTCTTGGGTACCCACTCTGAGCCAAGAACTGTGCAGATGGAGGTAAACAACAGAAACACATTCCCTTATTGGCAGAGCTTACATTCTAGTGGCAGAAGCAGTCAGAACATGAAGAAAATACACAAATAATTAAAATAATTATGAATTGCAGTAAGTTCTGTGCACCGTGTAACAGCAGATTTCCAAGGGAGCTTGGAGTTCATCAACTCATGGGTCTCAAATTCAACTATTTTGGTGACACAGAGAGGTAACCTAAATTGATGTAAGACCAAGAGGTATTCTAACAAATAGGACAAAGTTCATTAAACAATTAGAGAGGTGAAACTGACCTGGTAGCTTTCAGCAATAACCCAGAGATGGGACTAATTGACGCAGGTGAGCATGAAGAACTGCTAAAATTAACACACTCAGGAAACGATTGATGGCTTGCAAGACAAATACAAAGCTTATTTGGGCAATGAACAGCTTAACGATGTGCAAGCAGTTTTGTCCTTTGACATTTGGGGCTATAAATAATTTTTTTTCTACAATTTAAAATGTTGTTGCTGAACAGATAAATTTAAGGAAAAAAGAAACAATTAATCATCAAAACAAAAAACCATTTACCAGAATAAAAACATTTCCCATTAGCCACATTTTGGACTCATTTATAACAATAGATGCTACACTTTCTTTTAAGATAATCCATATTGGAGAAGATTAATCATTTCACTCTTGAGATTCATGAACATAGTAATGTTTACTTGGTCCATTTTTTCATTCAGTGATAGGCACTGTCCTAGGCTCCGGCCTCCAGTAGGCAGTCTCTTTCCCACGTAGTCTAATGAGGAAGATAGGCAGTAAAAAAAAAAAAAGTAAAGGTTGGGATGGGGAAACGAAGAAAGGTTAGGGACAGAGAATTTAAAACAGTGTGTTCCAGAGAAGCCTCTCTGAGGAGGTGACTTTAGAGTAGACTCCTCATAGCACAGCATTTATCTATATATATAGCAATGTACCTTGCCACTTTCACCCTTGTGCTATAGATTCTCACACAAACTGGAGCCTGCTTTTGACGTTTAGAGGCCTACTGAATCAAGATTCTGTGACATTAGGTGCAAGGGAAAGGTAAAAGCAACCTTTCGCATTGAATCGCTCCATCCTGATTGCTGTAGTAGGTTTTACTGATAAATGGATTGGGTGTCTGCCCTCCAGGAGCACATTGACAGGCTCTGAGTACTTCACACCTATCAAATAGGATCTAGAAAGAGAAGTCAGCAACAACCCTTGACCACTTAATCACGAAAAGGACAAAAAGTAGCAGATCTTCATCAATATGTATTGCACCTTAAAGAAATCAAATATTTAGAAACCACTTACTGATTTGGAATTATGAAAAAGAAAAGATAAGGAAAGCCTATATATTAGACTATTGTAAAGAAAATGCAATGTTGTTATAGTATTCAAGCATTCACAGAATTAGCAGTTGCAGTTTTCTCTGTTTAGAACTAACCTCCAGAAAGTCTACAACATAAACATTTGTAATTTTATGGAGGCACCAATTTGAATCTATATGCTCTGTGTTTAACTTTTTCACAAATTTGTTAAAGAACTCTAAGCCTGTTTGCTAAACACAGATTTTTGTTTATTCTTAATCTAGGAATATGAAAAACATTATACCAAGTACACAACTAAGGGTTGATAAACACACAGTGCAAAAATTACTGAATAAATTGAATGAACTAAGGCCTGGGGAAGCTTTTTCTAGGGCATCCACATCTGTTTGTCTTTGCATGTTGCTTCCCCCCAGCAACCTTTTTTGCTTATCACCTCTGCAGCTGTTGTCCTAAGTGGGAAGTAAGATTGTTGCTTCTCCTTGCTAATAAAGCACTTTGATCTCGTTCATGTGAAAGGTGTTACGTGTGTGAAGATGGGATCTCCTGATTTTCAGACAACTATTTTTGTCTAATGCTGAAATTCAGAAAACACATGTTCAAGACATTTAAAAAATTAGAAAGTGCTGAAGGTTCCCAGATTTGTAGTGCTGACTAGCTTCTGAAATCAGCAGTCAACACCTAAAGGTATCAAAAGGAAAGAATGTGTGACTTTCACTTCTTTGCAAATGCTCTTGGGCAAAGAAGAATGAAAAGAAACCAGAGGACAAATCTTCGAAGGGTTGTTCAATTGATTATGTATAATCTTTTGAAACATGTATTCTGAGATGTTTAATAATTATCATTATTAACAGTAGCTATCTATAATTTATCTCAGCATGAGTAGATATTTTGTAACATTTTCTCTATCCTACTTACTGGTCCATTAGGCCTGAAAGTCAAAAGGCTCAAATCCTTATTACCTACCTCTCAGCCATACCATTTGTTCACAGTAACTCTTTAGGTGGTCCTATTATCTCATTTTGTCCCCAGAGAGGACAGGGAGGATGCAAGTTTGAGAAGAAAAAAAAATGGATGACATGTTAATCCTCTCTGCTACACACCCTCCACATAGAAAGTGCTTAGTAGTTGGTGAACTTCCACAGGTAACGATGTCCTGTGGATAATACCATCTTTTTAAGTGAGCACTTACATTTTCATTTCTAGCCATGTTATTTATATCTTCCCTCAGAAAGACCTGCAATCTAGCTCAGGCTCTTTAGAATCCCAGTGAAGAGCCCTCTGTCCTTCCACCAAGTAAGAGCTGTGTTATCTTGAGCAAGTATTTTAACCTCTCTGAGTCTTTTTCCTCATTTTTTAAACAGGCCTAATAGTTGTACCAACTCAGGGTTATGTGAATATTAAATGAAATAAGGTAAGGAAAGTGGCCTAGTAGCTAACTCATAGTAAGTGCTTAATAAGTATTTTATTTATACTACATATATACTTAATAATTATCTGGATACAGAATGGGTGGGGTGTGTGTGTGTGTGTGTATAAAAATTGAAAAGGTCTGGTTCAAAAGGTGATAATTTTACTGGGTAATTTTATTGTGATGACATCTTTGTGAGGTGATTGGAAGAGGTCAGGGAAGAACTATTGAAAGAGCACATAAAACCAAGAGCAATTCCTCTGTTTCCTATGAAGTTATAATGGTGGTTACTAGCAAGCCAGAGCTAGAACACAGCTGCGGCTAGAGCAAGGCCACACTTGCTCTTCTGTAGAGGGAAGAGTAATCTAAGAAGAGGAAATAGCCAATAAAAAGGACCTGCCTAGGAGCTGGAACATGTTCTTCTTAGCAAAGTATCTCAAGAATGGAAGAAAAAGTATCCAATGTACTCAGCCCTAATATGAAGCTAATGTATAGCTTTCATATGAAGCTTAAACCCCAATTATAGCACAAGAATACGGGGAAAATGGCAAGGGTGGGGAGGGGATGGTGAAGGATGGGTGGAGGGCGGGCAATTGGTGGGATCACACCTATGGTGCACCTTAGAAGGGTACTTGTGAAACTTACTAAATGTAGAATACCAATGTCTTCATATAGTGATTAAGAAAATGCCATGAAGGCTATGTTTAACAGTTCGATGAAAATATTTCAGATTGTATATGAAGTCAGCACATTGTGCCCCATGATCTCACTAAGGTACACAATTTTGATTTAATAAAAATTGAAAAAAAAAAAGCAATCTACAGTATAAAGTAGAAAGAAAATAGTGCAACTAAAGAGAAAACGCAATTCAAAACTAATTAGTGTATTTTTAACTGCAATACTTTACACCCCATTTGTACACCTGAAAGAGTCCAGGTTGGTGTTGAGTATATTGTAGGTACTCAAAAAATACTTGTACAAAATAACTTGAAATTAAAGGACCAAGCTTTACTGGAAAAAAAAAATCAGAAACACAAAAAAAGTTGCTGAAAACACTGCCTTTGTCACGAGAGTAGGAAAGGCTCCACCAGACTGCATCGGTACCAGTTTGGGGGATGATTAAACAAAGGGAGGCTGGGAGTTGTGCAGAGAGGACAGAAGCACTGGCAGGGGAAGGGAAGCAAAGTGGACTGGATGGGGCTCCCAAGGTCCCACGCAACAGCATGTGGGGCTCAGGGACATCACCTTGTTGGGGAGGGGCCAAACAACTGAACATGCGTGGGGCTCGGGGACACTCCCAAGAAAGCTAATGATAGTCCGGCTAAGGCCCTCTGCCAAGAATCCAGGTTGCGCTGTGCCACCAACCTGGGTTAGAATGGGGAGGCAGAATCCAGTCATTTTGCCACTGGTCTGTGATGGGAAGCCACGCAAGGCAGAAAGCCAATCCAAAATGATGGTGATGGCAGCTTTAGGGATGGGCGTTTTAAACTATCCACTTGAAACCCCTGAAAAAAACTGTAATGATCTCTAACTCGAAGCTTGCGTCAGCAGCGGCAGGTGGGCACTGTCAGGGGACAGAAAGGACACAAAACGCATGGCTAATAATAACTTTCAGGGCTAAGACCCTGAGCCCGAGATGCAAAATACTGTAGCCTCGGACTTTCCAAAGACTAAACAAGCTGTTGGTGACTACAGAGGACCAGAGCCCAGTCTGGAGGAAGCTCCACGGGCCCCGCTCTAATCTACTCTGTTCAAGCTAATAAGGGAACAGATCCCAGGAAGATGAGAGGCCGACCAAAAGCTTTCTTCAGAGAATTCCTAATCTATCCATTTGTCTTCTAACTGTTCCAAGTAACTTCAAGCAAATGAAAAGCTATTCAAAATCTTAAAAGAGCAATTTTTTTTTTTTTTGTAGAGTCAGAGTCTCACTTTATTTCCCTCAGTAGAGTGCCGTTGCGTCATCAGCTCACGGCAACCTCCAGCTCCTGGGCTTAGGCGGTTCCCTTTCCTCAGCCTCCCGAGTAGCTGGGACTACAGGCGCCCGCCACAACGCCCAGCTATTTTTGTTGTTGTTGTTGCAGTTTGGCTGGGGCTAGGTTTGAACTCGCCACCCTTGGTATATGGGGCCGGTGCCCTGCCCACTGAGCCACAGGCACCACCTGAAAGAGCAAATTTATCACAGCTCAATTTATAATCACCAAGATGTGGAAACAACCTAAATGCCCCCCAATCCAGGAATGGATTAACAATCTGTGGCACATGTATACCACTGAATACTATTCAGGCACTATAAAAGATGGAGACTTTATATCTTTTCCATTACTCTGGATGGAGTTGAAAGACATTCTACTTTGTAAAGTATTATAAGAATGGAAAAGCAAATATCCGATGTACTCAACACTAATATAAAGCCAGCTGATGATCTAGTACATACCCATACATAAGAGAAAATTCAATTCAATTCAAGGTGGGGGGGTGAGGGAAGGAGGGTAAAGGGGCAGGGGAGGAGTGCGGGATGTGTGTACTCCCACTTAATGGGCACGTGTTGGGGGATATGGCACACCTCTTGGGTGTGACTCTATCTCACAAATGCAAACATTGTTACCTAGTTGTTTGTACCCTCATATTAATCTGAAAAAAAAAAATCCCTTTCATATTTACATGGATGGAGCTGGAACACATTCTTCTTAGCAAAGTATCTCAAGAATGGAAGAAAAAGTATCCAATGTACTCAGCCCTACTATGAAGCTAAATTATAGCTTTCATATGAAGGCTATAACTCAATTATACCACAAAAATATGGGGAAAGGGGTAAGAGAGGGAAGGGGGAGGGTGAGGGTGGGTAGAGAGGGTAAATGGTGTGATCACACTTATGGTGCATCTTAGAAGGAACAGGTGATGTACTAAATGCAGATCACAAATGTTTTCACATAATAAACGAGAAAATCTCATGAATGTTATGTTGAACAGTTGGATGAAAATATTTCAGATTGTATATGAAGCCCGCACACTGTACCCCATGATTGCACTAATGTACACAGATATGATTTAATAAATTAAAAAATAAATAAATAAAAAAAAAAATCCCAAAATCTTAAAACGTTTTCCAGGGAACTGCATCTACTACTGCTATTGGTTTACAACTGTTAAATATTTTGGGGGTTAATTTTCTCAAAAACATTTCCAATTCTAAAATAAACATATTGTAAGTGCCTAAAGAATGTTATTAGAACAAAGGTCATATTGGTACTTGTAGTCAATATGCTTATGTCAGTATTAAAATATAGTCTGCCTATTTCTTACGAATCAAAGCGTCAATTAACCGAGCAACTATCACACATTTAAACTTCTTTATCTTTGGTATTCATTTCCAGAAACTATGAAACATTTATCTTTTGAATGGATGATGCTTGGAAATAATTTTATAACTTACACATAAATTAAAAACCAGATACATATATAATATATAAATACAAATATATAAATTTGTGAATTAGAACAGGGAAAAAGTTAATAAAAGGATCCACAAAAAGAATACAAAATGTCTTTAGCTTTTCAGCATTCTATGAGAATACCCCATTAAAGGCGGCTAATAAACCGTATTCACTTAATAGAAAAATTTTTACTCTCATGATAGTTTTTTCATTATTTCACAAGAGGAATCTTTCGTAGTAGTGAGAAGTCCTATTATTTCTCCTGAATGATGTAACCCACACGTTAAAATCAATGCTTATAACGCTTCAAAAATAACTTCAGATGTCTTTGAAATCAGAATAGGGAGTACTTTAAGGGAGGATATGTTAAAATTCGTAAGACAGTATTTTCTGAAACTTTGTAGTTGTCTTTAAGAAAAGCCACAAGTCTTAATTTTTAATTCCTTCAGGAAAGACCTGACAGCAAATAAATTGTTATCTTATGTATCTGCAAATTCAGATTTAATCGCTGACTTAGTAACATGAAGTATGGTAACAGCCAGGCAGGAGGGTCTACCTCCCACCACTCAGGATCTCACAGAAGAGCCACGTGATGGTGCTGAACTCAGGGCCGCACAGGGGAGCCTCCCCAGACTCCTGGCGACCACCCACATGTCCCTTGGGAGTTTTATATTCATCAAAGGTGAGGAGACTCGTCCCAGGCAGAGGTGAAGTGTGTTATTGCTAAGCTAACTTTCAGTCTCAAGAAGAAAAGTCCCCACCACTATCCTTAGTACTTGAAGCTGTTCTTTTCAGCTGTCCCTAAACACGCTGACTTATTAGAAATGTATCACAGGCATAACTGGTGGTTTTATCTTGGTATGATAAAATATTAAGAATAAAAATACTAAGGGGCAGAGCGTGGTTGGGCATTACCATACCCTGAACATCACCATAGTCTGGAGCCACGTGGGCCACCCTTCTGTCTTAGTTGAGTAACAGGTTTCAGAGAACAGGTGCTCCAGGACACAGCCTGATTAGGAGGGGACCAAAGAGTGACAATGAAAGGAAAGTCTCCTGGGCCCTTTCCAACCTACCCCTGGAAACTATGGCGGGACGGCTGAGCTATAAATCTACAGAACATCAAAACAGCATCACCTGTCCTAGAGTAAATTGTAATCCTACGATTTTGTTGGAAATACAAAATCCCCCCAATGCAAAAATCAACCATGACTGCTTTAGCCCTTCTGCCACTGTGCCTGTGTCGGCTCCCGCCACCCAGCAGGGTAGCCTGCGTGACGACTGACGCCAGAGTGCTGCGTCAGGCGAGCACCTCTCACCCCCCACCCCCAAGGGATACAGTCACATGGACCGATCACGTCCCATCTGCTCAGACACTGCTCCACATGGCACAGGTGGAAACGAAGCAGGCAAAGATCATGCTTACTTTCTCTGAACGCTTTACAGTAGCCGAGGAAAGAGAGCAGGAAGAACAGAGCACACAGCAGGTCTGCACGGCCAACAACACCAGCAACCTTGAAACAAGGGCAAGAAAACAAAGAATTAGTAGAAAATGTTCAAAGCACATCCTGAACTTAGGAAATACAGAACATTCTTTAGACACATAAAACAAGAAACTTCCTGGACCCGGCCACCTTCTACAACCCTGAGGCGCTATGACTGGTGCTCTTCTCCCTTTTTTGGTCTGGGACTTGCTTTAACCGCTTCCAAGAGAAAGCCAGGTCGCCTTGGACCTGCCGATGGTCTTTCCGCAGGCTGGACAGCTGGCAACAGCTGTGTTATTTAACATGCTACACCTAAGAGCTCCAGAGGCTCAGGCTTCTGATGTCCCCAGAGTGAATTTTCAAATGGAAAATGTTATCAGCTCAAAGGGCACGATATTTAAAAAATAAAATTTGATGTGAAACATGAAGGACATCAAGGAAGGAAAGAAGCGTTTAAAGTCATCTCACAGACAGGACACACAGGAATGAGCCTTCAAAGCTGCCTCTGCCCTGTTTTCCTCCCTTCAAACCCAAATTGATTCAGTGGGTTAACCTGAAAAGCTTCAAACGTGATTAACAAGCAAATGACAACAATAAAATGTTTATCATTTGTTTTTTCCCCATTTTACACATGACTCCACCCTTCCCTTTTCTCCTTAGTGAGAATGAAGTCGTATAAACTCTGTGTTTATTTATTTCGGGCTGATTGCTCCAGTAATTGCTTCCCAAATGTTTCATGGTGAGAAAAGACACAGAATTCCAGTCCTGAGTGCTGGCCTAGCATAGGTGGGGACTTTAAAACCACCGCCACGTCAAAGCTTCTGCTGTGATTAACTAGATCAGCGGTTCTCAACCTGTGGGTCATGGACCCTTTGTAACAATGAAACTACATCCGGCATATCAGATGTGCACATTACGATTCATAACAGAAGCAAAATTACAGTTATGAAGTAGCAATGAAAATAATGGGGGTCACCAAAGCTTGAGGAACTGTATTAAAGGCTTGCAGCGTTAGGAGGGTTGAGAACCACTGCAGTAGTTTTAAAGGTTGATCCTTTCTCAAAGGACAGATACGATATGTGAAGACTGTTTTATACATCTTGATAAGAAAATATACAATAACTATAAAACAACTACATTTACACATAATTCCTGAGTGCATACCAAACCAACAGTTGAAAAGGTACACCCTTTTAGGAGCAGTTTTCCCTTCACGAGCCTGGTTACCTGAGAGGTGCCGAGGTCTGTTATCCACTTTAATTGTGAGTTCCTGCTGGAAAGCACGAGGCAGCCTCCCCCCCCATACCCTCCCATGCAGTGACTAGAAGGGTGACTAAGCCGGTAAATCCAACGGTGAATACCACACACATAAAAAGCCCTCCCGGAAGGAAGCTAGGGACAAAACAAAGGCTTAACAGACCTGGAACAAGTACGCAACGCTCAGCACGTGCTGGAGGGTTAAACAATCCAATTACTCTGTGAGTGAAATGAATATGCAATGTGACTTCTGGAATACTCAGGGCTACAAACTCAACCAGGGACGCAGTGACACAATTGCAGAAGCAGCTACCCAGAGCAGAGCCTGGCAGGTGGTGGATGCGGCTCCCAGTTACTTACCTTGGTGAATCCCATGGAGTGCTTCTAGAAACAGGAGCAGCAGAAAAGGACAAAGGACACAGAAGCTCAGGGGGGCAGGGTGTGTTATCTGTGGCACAGCCGCCCATGAGAAGGCAGCCAGAACATCCCTTCTTGGTGGTCCTCACGCTTGGAAGGGAGGGGGCAAGGGCGTGGCAGAGCGGCTGCTGTCTGCAGCTGGGGGAGGACCAGAATCCCAGCCCCCAAAGGGACAGAAAGTAATGAAAGCCAATCCAGAGAAGCCAGGCCAAAGGGCCCACAGAGCAATCGGGTCTAAGAAAGCCTGGGGCAGAGGGACCAGAGACCAGGGGGCATGAGTGAGTGAGAGAAAGGAAACAGTGTGGACAAACACGAGGGCTGAAGGCCAAGAGGACCTGTCCATCTGAGCCGCCTGGCCCCTGGGCAGCTGGGGCACATGTGAAGAATCACACGGAAATGAACCTTAAACATCATGAACTTATTTTTAAAGAAATGCTTTTCTTTTTGTTGATTGTTAAGGACAGGGCTGAGACTTGAAGCAACGAACTTTATAAAGACAAACACATTTTTTAAAGTATGGTAAGTGATCTAAAGCAAAGGAGTATTGTGTAAAAATAAGAAAGTAAAAATTCACTTACAATGAATTTTTGCCATAGTAATTAGGATTTCCCAGAAAAAAAAATGTTAAAAGCCTATCTAAAAAGAGACTGTATCCAATCACTGTCTGACAATGAGCCTAAGCAAGAAGAGATTTTATTTTCCTTCTGACATTTGCATAACATGTATTTTCAGGCAGACTTCTCTACAAAGGCTATTTTTTTTTTGTTGTTTGTTTTTTTACAAATAACATGAAACACTCCTAACAGGGTTTTTCTGGAGAAATAACTGCAATGCCCTGAACCCATAAAGCAGGTGGAAGGGTTGTCTCCCACCAGGAACAAGCTGCTCAGGGGTCATGAGAAGGAATGGAGCAGGTTTCCCCACCTAACTCCTCCCAGATTAAAGTCTGGGTTTACTGGATAAGCATACCTCTCAAGAAGATCCTTGTTTCCCTCTTTGATACTCAAATTCAGGCAACTGAAAATCTTCTCCAATGCTTTCAGGAAAACAGTGAAATCCACATGGGACACTCCTGTCCCCAGAGAAGCCCTGGGGCTTCCCAGTGTCACCAGCAGACAGAGGCTGTCCGGCCCTCTCTAGCTGCCCTCCCTTCAGCAGCAAATGCTGTGTCAGAGGCCTTATTTGTCCACAAACTGATTTGGGGGGATATATTTGAAAAAGAGAGGCTCTCATATGAGCTTGGAAGCAAATAACACCGAGTGTAATTTCTGCATTCTCAGTCGGGGACCGGGATGTGGCTAGCCTGTGGTGTGATACGGTCCTCCTCGTTGGCCCAGGCTGTCCTGGTTTTAAAATAGAAAGTCCTGGGAATACTGGATGGCTGGTCATCCTAGAAGACTGGAAAATTTAGGTGCTTCTTTGCAGTGGACAAAATCACTTTCAGTGTTTTCATTGGAGACTTGTAAAGACATAACACAAATGTTGACATAAAGACATTCCTGTCACTGAAACCTGCAGGGGCCCACAAGGCCACTACCTTCTCTTAATACCTAAACAGAAGCACAGGAGCCACTCAGGTCACCACTGTGCTCATCTGACAAGGGATCAATATGCAGCCTGGGGACACTGCACCCAGCCTGTCACTCAGGCCACTGTCCTGGCTCACCAGAGAGCTGGGATGTCTCCTTGGTGCTGGCCAGGCCACCTATGAGGGACTCGTCCACCACCTGTTTCCCTCATATCCCACACTCTGCACATTTTTGAAGCTGGAATTTTAAAATGCAGGATGGACGATAACAGGGGCATACAGATGAAGGGAAACTGACTACTGTTTGACAGAACGAAAGATAAAATTATCGGATATCTGAGAATGCTAATTTTTAATTATCCATAATCCTTTTTGTGAAATCTGAGTTTAAACGGCTGTCATGGAGTGGAGACAGAGAGATAAGGGATCTTCAAATATTCCATTCTCTCTTATAGCTAGACCTGCCTCAGCTTCCTTCCCAAGATCTGGAATGTGGACTTTTAGGATTAACATGTTTCATGATTGTACTTGTCTGGAGTGTGTGTATGTGTGCACATCTAGTGACACTTGGCACTAGAAGCTTTTTATATATCAAATTCTCAATACTTAAAATGAGAATTTTAGAAAATTTTCTTTGGTTAAAATTTCAAATATTACATGTTGCGTTGAAGATCATGCTAAATTAGACAAGAAGCAAGAGAGTGGATTAGTACTTTTCCGGTGAAATCAGCATATTCCAATCCCTTATTTATGATCAATTTGTATACTATTTCTGGGTCCCAAAAAGAATTCAGACCAAAACAGATTCTAAATTGGTTTTCGTCACACATAACTAAAGAGCTCATAAATAAAATTTAACAACAGTGGTCCCAGTCTATCAAGCCTTTAAGTCCTCTGAATTTGCTTTAGTAAGAAAAGAATATGAAGAGAAGGCTCTAACAACAGCTCCACAATACTCTTGATACCAAAGAACAGTTTAATATTATGAAATCAGGTGCTAAAAATAGGAATTCTACTCATTTTGAAATTTATTCAAGAAGCACAATACAATTGGTTAAATGTAGGTGTTTAAATCCATATTAAATGCAGAAGTCAACTGCCAGGAGTGATGAAGTACAGGCAGGCCATGCTCACGGAATGAATGACTCAAACAGAATCTTTTAGGTCGGTGCACAGGCGAACTTACACTTTCAAAGGCCTTTAACCTCACAAGCATCAAGTTAAATCCCAACACAGCCTGTACCAAATACGTGCCGCAGCAGCTCAATGCAACAGAGACAGGCTGGGCACCTGCCCGAAGCTGCCAGTCACCTGGGCCATGTCTGACATCGGGAAGAAGATAACACGGGACAGAGGGGGGGGAGACTTCAGGAGCAGTTCCCAGTAGGGGCCTGGCAAGCCCAGAAGGTGAGTCCGATCCTACACCCATGCTACGTACCCTGGATAAATCCTTTATTTATACTCACAGGCCATTTCCTGACTGGTAAGTAGAAACTGTCATAACAGCCCAATTGATATCACAGTACCTTTATGACAACGGTATTAGGTGTAAGACAGTATTGTGTACAGCAGTGAGCTGTGAGCATCAGACCTTTTGCTGAAGAATGGTTTGTAGCCTCTGGCCTTCAGTCTACAAGCAGGCAATCTCAGCACTTGCACCTTCCTGGCTGGTGTAGTCACAGAAGCTGCCCGGAAGGAGGACTGGAGGTCACGCCACACGTTATCCTAAAGTCTGCACCGATACGGCACTCTGCGATTTTTCACCTGAGATGTCTTTGAACTAGGTATGATTTTTTTTTTTTTTTTTTTTGAGACAGAGCCTCAAGCTGTCGCCCTGGATAGAGTGCCGTGGCATCACAGCTCACAGCAACCACCAACTCCCAGGCTCAAGCGATTCTCCTGCCTCTACCTCCCAAGTAGCTGGGACTACAGGTGCCCACCACAACGCCCGGTCATTTTTTGTTGCAACCGTCATTGTTGTTTGGCGGGCCAGGGCTGGATTCGAACCTGCCAGCTCAGGTGTATGTGACTGGCTCCTTAGCTACTTGAGCCACAGGTGCTGAGCCAGAAGAACACGTCTTAAAAACCATGCCCTTTTGTTCTGTGCTGGGAACTTTGCTCACCTGCTCTTGCTTAGTCTCGTGATAATTTTGCTAGATCAGAAGAATACTGTTGGCGGTGTCTGTAGCTTAGTGGGTAGGGCGTTGGCCATATACACCGAGGCTGGTGGGTTTGAACCCAGCCTGGGCCACCAAAACAACAGTGACAACTGCAACCAAAAAATAGCTAGGCATTGTGGTGCACGCCTATAGTCCCAGCTACTTGGGAAGCTGAGACAAGAGAACCACTTAAG
>CAUYON010134950.1:0-22045 GCA_963573935.1 Arctocebus calabarensis | reverse complement strand
ATAGTAAACGAGAAAATATCATGAATGGTATGTCAATCAGGTTGATAAAATATCTCAGATTGCATGTGAAGCCCCCACACTGTACCCCATGGTTGAACTAATGTACACAACTATGATTCAATAAAAAATAAATAAATAAATAGGGATGTGTGGGCTTCCATTGCCCTCACTCTCACTGCCACACTTAGTTCTCCAGCTCTCGGCTAGCCTGCTGCACCAACACCCCCAGGGCAGAGATGCAGAAGGCCAGGCAGGTCCTCCCGGGTGGCTGGCGTTGACCAAGCCAGGGTGCCACTTGCCTTGTATCAACAGGACAATATATAATCCTCCACCTGATTATTTGTCGATAAAGTGGAATCAGAGAAGTTATTGAAAGCTGATTTTAATTTAATTCAAAGACAAGTGGGTTACCAGCACCTTAATTTGAGTCACGGAACTCTAATCTGGCAGTCAATGTCACGTTTTGCATAATATATCATAATAATTAACACAGAAATTCATCCAGGTGGACAGACGGCTCTTCTTTTTTCAGACAATCTTAGAAATATGCACCAACACTGAGTTTAAAATGGGAGGAAATCCACTTTTACTATGAACAGAACAAGTTAAATTGTTAGAAGTTTGGCTGGTTCTCCTGCATGATAAAGCATTGAGTGGTCTTTCCTAAGAAGGAAGAATGAGAACAGTGGGTCCATCTCTATGCTCAGCTCCTCCTGCAGCCTGATGTCTTCAGATATATTTGGAGATGATGATAAAAAGTCAGAGTTTTTAAAGTGCATTCTGCTATAAGGAAGATTTGGTTCTCCTTGGGAGATTACCCTGAGATAGACAAACTCCTGTGGGACACTAGAGATGAGGCATCAAGTACCTGGAATTGAATTCAAAAAGTCAAAGAAGATGAACCATTGCCGGATGAGAAACTGACTCTAAGGCTGCTAGATAAATTCTTACAGTCATCCTCACAACAGTGGAAAACTTTTCTAGTTCTTATGTTGAAAATAAGTGAGTAAAAATGAGGTGATATCTTCATATTGAAGGAGTAGGTATTCCAGATTTAAAAAAACATATCTCAATTCTCATGTAGCCAAAAGGCACAAAGTTTGTAGCCACAACAAGAAAGCAATATGCTGTGACTATTGAGTCAAGTAGTCCCAAGGCTTAAAGAACTGGTGCCAATAATCATTATGTTACTGGTTAACATAAGACATTGGGTGGACTAAAAAATCAGAATTTTGCTTTGTTGACCCCCAAGCAGATATCTTGCAGTCCGACCCTGAAATTAAAGGCAAATTTGGCTTTCTGGGCTCACTCTCCTCTCTCCCTCTGCCTTGCCAATCTTTTCCTGTCTCCCAATCCTGACATCAGTCGCTTTGAGGAAAAAGATGATTCAAAGTAAGACCAATGTCTATGTTTCTGAGAGGGAGACTGAGCCTATATGCACTCACTCAGACATGCTGGGGAACTTCAGGGGAAAAGGGGACTCAAATATTTATAGCTCATTCACATACAGAAGCCCAAGTTGCCATTCTACCCAGTCTGGTGCAAGGGAAAGGGGAATGCTTGGATCCAGATAATGAGATTTTGGAGGCGATCACTGTGGGGAAGGGAGGATAATGTGACCTTGGGGATGAGGGCCGTTGAGTCCATTTAACATATTGTTGTCCTGCTACAACAATAAAAATAAACAAATGGGACTTAATTAAACTGAATAGCTTCTGTACAGCTAAAGACAAAACAACCAAAGCAAATAGACAACCATCAGAATGGGATGGTTGCATATTATCAATTGGACAAAAGCCTGATATCTAGAATCTACAGAGAACTCAAGTTAAGCAACACAAAAAGAGCCAACAATCCTTCATATCAATGGTCAAGTGAGATGAATAGAACTTTCTCTAAAGAAGATAAACAAATGGCTAATAAACATATGAAAAATGCTCATCGCCACTAATTATCAGAGAAATGCAAATCAAAACCACCCTGAGATATCATCTAACCCCAGTGAGAATGGCCCACATCACAAAGTCACAAAACTGCAGATGCTGGCATGGATGTGGAGAGAAGGGAACACTTTTACACTGCCGGTGGGACTGCAAATTAATACAATTTTTTTAGAAGGAAGTATGGAGAATCCTTAAAGAACTCAAATTAGATCTGCCATTTGACCCTCCAATCCTACTCCTATGCATCTACCCAGAAGAAAAATATCCTTTCATCATAAGGACATTAGCACTAGACTGTGTATCACAGCTCAAGTTACATCACCAAAATGTGGAAACAACCTAAATGTCCACCAACCCAGGAATGGATTAACAATCTATGGTTCATGTATAGCATGGAGTACTATTCAGCCATTAAAAAGATGGAGATTTTACATCTTTTGCATTAACCTGGATGGATATGGAACACATTCTTCTTAGTAAAGTATCACAAGAATGGAGAAGCAAGAATCCAATGCACTCAATTCTGATATGAGGACAATTGATGCTAGTATATGGTGGGGGGTGGAGGGAATGGGGGAGTGGAGAGAGGAAAAGAGAGAGGGGGTTGGGAGGTCATGGTGTGTGTCACACTTCTTGGGGGTGGGACACAATTATAAGAGGGATTTTACCTAACAAATGCAACCAGAGTAACCTGGTTCTTTGTACTCTCAATGATTCCCCAATAATGAAAAATAAAATAAAATAAAATAAAATAAAATAAAGTGACTCTCTTGAAGGTAAAAAAGAAAAAATATTTTGACCCTTAGTATCCTTGAAATATTGGTGCAAAGATCTCCACTGATACCAAAACTCACAGATGTTCAAGTCCCTTGTATAATGTGGTTTAGTTTTCACGTCTCTCAAATACTTTAAATCACCTCTACATTACCTATAAAACCTAATATGATGTGAATACTATGTAAATAGTTGTTGTACTGAATTTTTTAGGGAATAATGAAGAGGAGAAGTATATAAATGTTCAATATATAAGCGACAAGCCACTGTTTTCTCTTAATATGGGAAAACTAAAAAATGTTTTCAATATATGCTTGGTTGAATCCACAGGTGCTTAAACTACAGATAGGGAGAGCTGACTATACTTTTATTGTTGTGTGGATTTATACCTATACTTTCCTAGTCCATAAATTCCAGAAAGGGTTCTCCAGATTGTCAAGAGCTGTACGTGCAGAAATGCTGATACCTTCTCAGACTCTTTGAACTATAAGTCAGGGTGATTGATGATTTTACTAATGGGAGCCTTAGTCACAGGAAAGTGCCTCCCACTGAAGCTACTTGGAATCTTGTTACTAGTATCCTTACCTGAATGCTGTGTGAGATGTATTGAAGAGATTTGGTCCCAATGTCTATAGGCCAGAATAATCAGAGTAGTCAGCAGAATGCCATGCTCATAGGAAAATTTCCCAGCAAGCAAAAAATAAGGGTTGGGTATTGTTGGGGCAAATCATCCCCAGATGCAGCAGTGAGTAGTAGAGACTAATAGGAGACAAGAGAAAACAAAGAAAGCAGCGTGATGCTGTACTGAAAACACATCTTGGTAGTTCATAAGGTGTTGAAAGAAAAAGTTGACAAAGAAAAAATATCAATGATAATTTAGTTAACAAGTTGTCTTAAGGCCGACTAGCAGGGAAAGAAATGGGTCTACCAGATTTTGCAATCCAGTCATAATCTCCATGAGGTTACTCTCCCCCTCCCACTATGCTAGGTAGACATGTTTAGAGACTTTATTTAGAAATCGGTTACTACAAGGAAGTACTCAAAATGCCTCAGAGAAGTTAGGGGCAAAAGCTTTTGACTATATGGCTCACTTGTTACTAAGCAAAGACATTCCACTAGGGGTCAGCAGATGCTAAAGTCTAATAATGAATGTGACACAGCCAGCCAGGGAACAGGTGTAATCCGGGCACCATTGGCCGTCCACCTAGCCCAAAGTGTTGAGTGTAGATTGTTGGGTAGAAAGTACTAAAGAGGTAGGAAGAAAGGGGTAGAGAATGTTTGTGTGGCAGGCTCTGGACACACCCCAAACAGAGTGGGTAGAGGGAGTGGTTTCCCCAGAGCCAGGGACATGGCCTGCTGGTTGGCAGCTGGTGGTTCCTCTCAGGTTTCTTGGCAGTGTCTCAGGAGCTGGGTTCTGCCATGGCTGCTGCAGTTTTAGGAAAGGACATCTCTGATGCTTAGAGGAGATGACAGAACCAAGGCGATGACCCCTGAGGGATGATGGCTGTAGTTTTCAGCAGAGCAATTATCGAAAGACAAGACGACCTTAGTTTAGATGCTAGGTAAAGCTTCTATATTCACTTAAGAACCTTTATTTCTTCTAGAAGCTGTGGCTTCTAGAATGTTTTTATTAATTGCTCTTGGCATCTAGTTCAGGATTTATTTATTCTGAGTCATTATTTCAAAAATGGTTATGAACATAACTCATTATTTAGATATTAGGGAAGATGGTTACCTATGACAATGGGATAGTGCCTACGTAATCTCTAACACAAGAAACCTATGGTCTTATTGACCATTCAACAAACCAGGCATTTAGAGAACAATATTCCAATTTTGATTAAAAGTTCCTTAAAATTCTATGAATACATGAAAGTTTACTATGCCTGGAATACTAACTTAAGATAGGGAATATTTATGACTTAATAAAGGTTTTCATATGTGTGGGTGATTTTGTTTGTTTGTTTGTTTGAGAAGGAGTCTCACCCTGTCATCTTGGGTAGAGTGCTGTGGCTTCATAGCTCACAGCAACCTCAGTCTCTTGGGCTCAAGTGATCTTCTTGCAACAGCCTCCTGAGTGACTGTGACTAAAGGCGCCTACCACAATGCCTGACTAGTATGTATATATACATTGTGTATATATATATATATATATATACAGATGGAGTATTACTCTTGCTCATGTTGGTCTTGAACTTCTGAGCTCAGGCAATCCACCCACCTAAGCCTCCCAGAGTGCTAGGATTACAGGAGTGAGCTGCTGTGCCCTGTGCTGGTTTTCTTATGTATTATCTGTGCCCTTTAATGTACATACAGGACTCACTAAAAATTAATGTGCTTAAGTACATTTAAACATTTTAATAAACTTCTCAGGAGCACTCTTTGAGGAACAACAGTCAGTGGGGCACTGGAATTGTAGCAGGAAACTAAGTCTGATAGAAAGAATCACGCAGACGCTGGGGATAGAGGAGGAAAAGACTAGCTGGTGGAGCTGTGGCAGACTGGAATCCAGAATGGCTGTGCTCCTTGATCAGCTCTGTCTCTGTCCTTTTATTGGACTCACAAGTAGACAGACAAAGGAATTACTTCTCATTGGAGGTGTCATATGCATTTACAGAAGCAGAAGCAGGTATCAAGTGTTAGTTTGAAGGACAGAGGAAGCTAAGTTTTACAAGTCCTCAGGGTCTGGGTTACCATAGGGAGCACCTTGTAGGACTGTCCATGGGCTTCTGTGAGAAGCCTGTATTCTTTCAGACTTTACTATTCCCAGGTATCCTTCCTCAGAGTGAGTGTCACAGGATTGAGTCCCAGCCCCAACTCTGCAGGTAATGAGCTATAAGATCTTAAGTAAGTCAACTAACCTCAGCAGGTGTATCTGCTCGACTGCATATGAGTGAGGCTCACTCAAGATCTCTTATGCACTTAGATACAGTTACAATTCCATGAAAATACAATTGTGCAATAAATGAAGCAGCATAAGAAAAAAAAAACATTGGTAACAGACAATTGATCTTTATCACAAGTACATAGGCCATTAGCACTTCACTGAGGTACCTGATGGAAGTATAGAAAAGACTTCACTCTAACAAGACAGCTTTCAGAGCAAAACACAGCTTGGGCTGATATTTGTCCTTTGAGGAAAGCTCAATGGCTCAGAGTGTAGAGTACTGTTTTTTGATTGGTGAGCATTCCATTTGCAGCCTCAGGGCACCTGAGCACTGGTCTTGGATTATGATCCCCTCCAGGACTTTCTCAAAGTCAATGCTTTGATTTGCAGTCATTTGCTGCAGAAAATTAAACCAGACTCCTGGGGACGAAGTCACTATTGGCTGTAGCCTCCAGTACATGGGAAACTGGGAGCAGGCCCACTTTAAGCAAGCTGCTGAACAAATGTATCCTAGACAAATGAAAGAACGACACTCACACCTGTTTCTGTTTTCTCAGAAAGATGTATTTCTTTCTGTGGTAATAGTTGTTCTAACTTTAATCTGGTAAGTACACCTGTAATCACTACAAACTTTCACTGTGGTTTGCTATAAATCTGATTATTAAATAAATGCGTGGTAGCATTTGTGAATATCAGTAGAGCTAAACTTTAGGATTTATTTACTTCACTCTCTTCTGCAGTTTAATTTAATAAAATATGAGGGCTAGTAGAAGGGACTTTGATCTTCAGAATCTCAGAGTGGATTATGAGATCAGTTTCCTAAAACTGAGAGTGTGGAAGTGAGAGGAGCTTAAATAACAACAGTTAATAACACTATTGTAAGATTTAACACAGTGTATAGTGAAGAGGGCTTTTTAATTCAGGTGTTTTGCTCTGCAGAGTCAATTTAAGGAAGGAGCATGAACTGTTCCTGCAGTAATGTGACAAGGCAGTGCATTGCTAAGGGAGATGCAGATATTTACCCTTGAGATTTCTTTTTTCTTGCACCTAGATGCAACTACGTTGCTTTTGCCTATGGGCACTAAGCAATCACTCTCTTTGGATTCCAACTGTGAGTTTGTCTCCATAAAGCTAGAGGAAGTTAATATAAAAAGTTGGGCAAATAACTTTCCAGTATGCAACTACAGAAAAGTTTTGTGTATTTTAAAAAACTCAGCTGTAGGTGTTTACTGTATTTGTATCTATATGCATGCAGTGCATTTTACACCTCATCAAGACCATTTCTGATATAAGCAGAAATAGGGAGCTATTAATTGTATGAAGACATAAGCATAATACGCTTGTGCTGGCTGTTATTTTCTTAACTATTTTTTCAATCAATTATTATTTGAGTTCAAGTGGAAGAATCTAGAGCAACTCTCTAAGTGAAAAACTTTCAAGCTGAGGGAATAAGCATGACTCTAGAGAGTAGAGACAGGAAGCCGAACTAAGGAAGAATATTTTTGACTTAAATCTGTTAGTGGTTCTCATCCAATATGGAACAAAGTCCTGCCCTCATATCCCCCTCAGTATCCTCAATAAGCTAAAAATGTCTGAAAGAAACATCATTTAACTAATAAGAATACAGACTAACCTAAATGAAATTAAGTATGTAAAATAAAATTACTGACATTAAGATAATAAAGCTTATATTATAGATGAGTCTGACACCACACTATCTAAAGTCTGTTCCTAGAACCGAGACTCTGTCAGTTTCACATGACTTGAAGTTAGTATTTGTCCTTTTCTAAGATATTTCAAGGTCATAATATATTATAAGCTCTAATGAAAACATTCCCATTTATTTTATTATATTTATTCCTGAGTTATAAATAAGCCATCCAGTCAATCATACTTAGTTCTCCAGTTGTCTTCCCTTTGGTCTCACATCAATACAGTATAACCAGAACAATTACTTTTAACAAATTATTTTGTTACAGATACTTCTCCCACATTTGAAACTACACTAACAACTACAAGTGTAATGTAATTAAGATAGCCAAGCTTTAAAATCTAACTCACAGTTTAAGATACTCGCTCCACCATTTGCTACCTGGACTTGGAAACTTCCTTATCTGTGCCTGTGTCCTCACTGGAAAAAAGGGGAATTAAAAAATTATACTGATTGCACTGAGTTATTTGAGTTTCAATTTATAATGATAAGATATATATGAAGTGTTTTATAAATACTAAATGCCCAATTAATAAGAACTATTTTATGCCTTTTGGCACAATACTGCCCAGGCAAGAAAATGTTCTTTACTTTTTTTTTCTTAGAGAGATAGTCTCACTATGTCATCCTCAGTAGTGTGCAGTGGTGTCACAGCTCACAGCAACCTCAATTTTGGGCTTAAGAGATTCTCTGGCCTCAGCCTCCCAAGTAGCTGGGACTATAGGCTCCCGTCAAATTGCCCATCTATTTTTTTGTTGCAGTTGTCATTGGTGTTTAATTGGCTGAGTTCAAACCCTCCAGCCTCAGTGTATGTGGACAGTGCCGTAACCACTGTGCTATGGGCGCCATGCACAAAGAATGTTCTTGACATGTGTTATGCTTGACTTCTAGGGGAAAAACCATGTGGTAATGCTACCCATATCTTGAAGAATCTAGGATACCAACGCATAAATCCTAACCTTTCTTTTCCTACAGGGAGAAGTCCCTTGATCTCTGAAGAATTCTCAGCAGAATGTCCCCAGTGGGTTGTTTCCACACTGTTGGAAAGTGAGTACTGCATGGAGCATCCAGCTTGTATTCCATATTGTTTACATCTTTTCCCGATGGAATATAGGGATTGTCTTGGTCTCTACTCTGAAATTCAAATGCATTATGGACAACCATAAAAATAAACTAAACTTGCCTCTGAGTTCCAAGAGATAAAAATCAGATGAAATGTCAGATGATGCTTAGAACATATAGCACACTTATCGTGTGCTCACTAAGCATTTAATTAGAATGATGTCATTTAGTTGTCACAATAACCCAGTGAATTAGGCATTATTATCTGTATTCATTATCTATAATGAAGGTAATGAGTTTCAGAAATGTCAATTTGTCTCAGGGCACACAGTTATTGACAGAATTCAAAATTGAGCAAGGTCTAATTGTAACTGAAGGCCCATGTTCTTCCTCTTACACTGAATTTCCTACCAAGATCACTTTACATAATCATACTAGTCCCTGTTTCACCATCAAAACTCTTTTGTACCTGAATTTACACAATTTTTTTCTATTAAGATTTCAAGAGTGCTCTGTGTCAGGTTACATTAAATACCAGCACCTTCATCAGCTGATTTCTCCTTAAAAGTAGTGTTTTTCAACCATTTTTATCTCTTGGTACACTTGAACTTGTAGCTAACTTCTGCCGCACACCCAAAATATGTTGATTTAGAACAATTTCCAAGAGCAGTACTTTTTTTAGACTTTTGCTGTATATTATTAAATGTTTTACATAAAGTTGTGCCAATTTTCAGTTCTAGCTGTGGTACTTGAAAATGTCCTTTCTCCTTATTTTTCTATTAATATTGGATGTTTAAAAATTGATTCCTATTTGATATGCCAAATATAATGTCTTATTTTATTTTTATTTATTAAAAAATAACTGTGTCCACGAATGCATTTATAAGGTACAATGTGCTGATTTTATATACAATTTGGAATGCTTACATCAAACTGGTCAAGAACTGGAGCTGCATCCAAAGGTCTACATACAAGGATATTCAGTGGAGAAAAATGGAATGCCTTGTACTTTCAACAACAGAGTAATGGTTAAATAAATGTTGTCATAGATCGATAATAGACTCCATGTGGCTGTTTTCTGTGGCTGTTTTCAAGAAAATTTAATATCTTTAAAAAATATCTATCCTGTAACATATGTTGAAAGTATCAAAATACTCTTCATTATATAAAGCATGATCCTACTTATATATAAAAGATGTATACATACTTGAACATACATTAATTTTTTAAAAAGCAAAAAGTAAAAAAGAATACACTTACTGTGCTTTAAACTTCTTTTGAAAATAATTTAATTAATGACCTTTAAAAATTTGCAAGGCACACCGAAGGTCCTCTCTCAGCACACGAGATGAAGTCCCTCTTTATTATTGCCAATGCTGCACTCCTGCCATAGGCGCTAGGGCCAGAGGCTTCATATCACTGTTGAAAATCACTGCCTTACAGGATTGGGCAAGCTCACTCTGGAAAGAATGATTTAAAGTCTAGAAAATGAAACTCGTTTAACACTGATGTCCTTCTCTTTTGGCCTTATCCTGCTCCACAAAACACATACCACATATGCACACTTTTCACTGAAATCCTGTTTCCCCCCAAGCTATCCCCAACACACAAACATAGAGTCGGAAGGCACGTGGAATGGCTGTGTTTTCCCTCATGTCTTTAGAAACACTGGCTCAGATGAAGTCAGCTCTTTCTCGATCATCCAATTTAAGTCATATTAGAGACAATTCTCACTGTTAGTGGATTTCATCCATGATTGGCTGTAAGTGGAACTCTGAGGAGCAGCCATGAGAGGAAGTCTCCCTTCATCACTGTCAGGGCTGCGTTGCTGCCAACAGAGCTGCGGCCAGAAGCTTCATGTCACCGTCTGTCCTACAGGGACTCTCGGCTTCTGTGGCTGTCATAGTCTCTACTGCTACTTGGGATCCAGCAGTGTGTGGCCTCTCCCAGACCTCCTGCAGCTCTCCTTCAATTTCCCTATTGGCTGTGGTATATTGTGATTTTAGGCTTACCTTCCTCTTTGGGATAACCTGTGTGTAGCCCACCAAATTAGTCAAGGTTGAGGAACAGACCTAATAAGGTATGTCTGTGTGTGTGTGTGTAAGAACAAAAGAAGATATTTATTATTTGGATTTTGCTCACTCAATTATGGAGGCTAGGAAGTTCCATGATCTACCTCTGAATTCTACAACCTGGAAATGCAGGAAAGCCAGTGATATAATTCCTGACCGAGCACGAAGACTTGAGACCCAGGGGAGCTGAACCAAAGGCAGAAGAAGATGCATTTCCTAGCTCAAGCAGGCAGGCAGGAAGCAGGAGGGGCAAATCTCTCCTTCCTCTGCCTTTGGATGTATTCCAGGCCGCAGTGGAGTGAATGAGGCCCACTTACATTACAGAGGGGACTCTACTGGGCCCACTGATTTGAATACTAATTTAATCCAGAAAATCTTCACAGATGTACCTAGAAATAAGATTACACTGGGCACCCCTTGGCTCAGTATAGTCAACACATAGAATTACCACCACACCCACCCACAGAACTGGCTGGTGAATCATCAATATGCTAGTTTTGTCCTAGATTCAAGACACTCGCCCGTCCCCTTTAGCTAGATAGGCCTATGTGTTTTTTAATTAGTCCTTACTAGATGATACATTTCCCAAAATACAAAGCAATCAATCTTTCTTCTGTTAGATGACTTATTTTCCTTACCTGTTATACATTTCTGGGTTTATTTAAAAACTCCTGCAACCTCCTCCACACTGAGACTCTGAACTAACTCTGTGGCTAAACCTTAGCAAGCACTAGCATATATTATATACAAAGTAACTCATTAAGTCTCACACTTTCAATTTTTTAACTCCTTAAGGCTCACAGTTGTTATGGTCCCCCCCAGGAGAAGGGTCCTGTGGAAACTGGCAGCGATCTGCTGAAGAGATACAGAGTTAGAAATTACGGGAAGAGAGAGACATGAGACATAGAGTAGAATTAAAAGTGGGAGCTCAGGGGTCCATTGCCCATTTGTGGGCTTCTGGCAATGGCCCAGAATGTTTGCACACTCTGATTTTATTGAAGTTTATTTGCCTAGAGGGTAAGATGAGGGAGGGAACAAAGACATCAGCAGTTCCTCTGATTGAGCATGCCAGCTCATATTGTCATTATTATTAACCTTAAAGGCAGCCTTCAGAAATCTGAAATCTGAGCCTCGTTTTGGGAGAGCCTCCCGCTTGAGATCACACACACAGATTTCTAGGGAGGTGTTAAACTCCACTAGTTCCCTGTGCAGTAAAATGCCACTGGGGTTAATCCTCTCTGAGGAATCTGTCAAACAGAGGAATTTTCCTCTCATCACCACCACAGAGGATCTTCCTCTGTGATAAGGGATATAAGCTCTTCTGTTCATATCTCAGGGCTCCACAATGGATATCTGCTTTGCCTGTTTAATGGACAGGAAACACCATAGAAGATCTATCTTTTTCTAGGACTTGCCACAGTCTCTTCTACGGCTATTTTTCCTCAGAGTGCTCACAGACACAGCAAGGTGTTTGTGAGCTGTACTCCCACCAGGCTAATATTTCGGAAAAGGCAAGAAGCTTATTAGCAATGGCTAGCTTAAATGTAAACTAGCTGATTTTTCTTTGTTCTAACTCACTCAGCTTACTTTTTAATTTTCCTCTTTTTCTAGGAGTGCTTTCCCTTGCCAAGAATGGGGTCTTTGGGTCCCATTCTCCCAGCACACAGTGGCCCTACAATTAACATCTCAGTTTTAAAGTTGAAGAAACTGAGGTATAGAGTGGTTAAATAATTTTCACACAGTAACACAGTTGGGATTTAAATAGCCTTCACTCAGCAAAGCTAAGATTCCAACTCAAGGAATTTGTCTTTGAAGGCTATACTCTTAACCTTATGTTGCCTGGGAAAAAATGAGAGATCAAATTTCAAAGCACACCTAAAACTTCAAAATTAATGAATTTCACACCTTCTGACTACATGGTCCTCTGACCTTCATATGCAGTATGTTTCCTACTATCTATTGACTACCACAAATGAGTTACTTAATTCTGGTTCATATGATAAAAACTATGATAAAAGGCATGTTCTGTTTTCTTTTTTCAAATATTCATACCATTTGCATCAATTTTTAAAAAATCTTCATGATATGGAATCCACAAAAATAATAGCATGACAATTAAGTTTTTAATTCCAAATAAGTAAATTTATTAAATGCAAAGAACATTCTCTCAACTCAAGAATTACTTGAGATATAGTAAAATCAGGAAGAAGAATTGTAAGAATAGAGTGAAATGAAGATGCTAAACTTGAGCTCATTGTGTTTAAAGGTTTCTGGTTACTATGTGGTTATAGAGTTCATGGAGGTGAAATTGAACATTCTCTTGCACATTTCAAGTAATAGATTCAACTTGGTATTTAACTTAAGAATGTTGTGATTCGGTGGATGAAATAGGGGGTAGCTGCTATTATCAGAATCCACAGGACTGGCTGGGCTTGTTGGGCTGTGTTAGCTCTAATGTTTTATGCACTTTATGCACTTCTGATAATGATAGCATATTAGTTTATAAGGCAGATTCAATACTAAATATTCCTGGAAAAATAAGTAGTTGTTAAAGAGTAATGTTGACTTTTTAAGCACTTGTGTTATTCCCCAACTCTTACTGTTCATAACAAACATTGTCCTAGTGATGTAAAATAACTAACACGCCTCCCAACCCTATCTTACCACTAGAAGTGCTCCAAAATGCAAAAACAAAACAAAAATTCTCTGTCTTTGGACACAGCAGTAGAAGAAGACAAGTTCATTTACTTATAAACACACACACAATACTTTGCATTTAGAGAAATAAGAGTTCGTAAATATCTCAGAAATAAATTCTTCTAAATTAAAATATGCCCTGTCCCCTACCGACTTTACTTACTAGGCAATTTCAACCCACCAGTAACACAGCAAGTTGGTTCGTAAGTGCTAGAAGGAGATTCCAGGAATTGTATCTCAGGTGCATCTTTGACCAATGGTCTACAGGAGCTGGATTCAGGATTCTGAGACTTGCATTGGCTGGATTCACATTCCAGAGTTTGGCAACTCTTGGACACAGATGTCTTCGTTGGGCAGCATTTTTCCATGTGGCTCTCAGGTTGACATCTCTGGACTACAAAACCCATTTGCTCACTGCTTCCCGACTGGCAAGGCTGAGAAGTATGCTCCCACACCCCTGTGGTGCTTTGTAATCGAGAGGTTGTCCTTTCACAGTTCCTAGGATCAGAATAAGTCATTTGGACAGCTCCAGGGAGGCAGGTACTTTGCACATGGTTGTCTTCTGTGAACAGGTTCTTCTGTTCACAACTGATCATTTGGCTGATGGTGGTTTCATTGCATGTCTCTTGAAAGTTGTCCAGGAGCCAGGTTCTGCTATAGTAGCTGCTGGGCAAACAAAATCCATCTTCAAAGCTTATAGGATTAGTGCCATGTACAATGGCAGAGAGAGGTGGAGTCTTTTGGGAACTCCAGAGTGAGTGGTAGTAGTTACAAGGCATATTGCTAAAACCTTTAATTGAAGTTGCTCATAAACCCCCAACATGCTGAGTTTAAAAATTAAATTCTTTGCTGCAGAGATTATATACTGAGAAAACTGGGTGTTGGCTTCTTCTCAAGACTCCTTTTTATCTCATTGCTTAGGCTAATTTAAAGGAGAACATCTCATTAGCACTTTGTATAGTGATATATGAAGACGGCATCTTATTAACAAAGATGTGAGTCCATTTTGGATCTTCAAATTGGCTTTTATGTTAGCTCCAAAGATGACTCATTCAAGGAGGACTTTGTCAAATTTGAGTCCCAACATGTCATCCAAGCTATCATTTTCTTCTTCCTTAGTCACTGTGATGCTCTATATTGGTAAATGAACTATAAGAAATATAGATGAAAATATCAAATTGAATCCTGATTAACATTTAGCAGTGGAGCTTTGAGGGACATCAACATGTCTAAAGTTGGTAATATGACGTTCAAGACATTCTTAATCAGAAATAAAACCCACATAAAATAAAACCCAGTGGGTCAGGATGTGAAAGGACTTTCCAATAGCATTCCTTCCTACAGTTCACCCAAAGTACTGAGTGCGGCCATTGCTCTTCAAGCACCTCTCTTTTTTGTCTAATATTTTGTTTCCATCATCTCATTGAGGGCAATGTTTGAAAGCTTCTTCTTCATGAACTTTTTACCATATTCTCATTCATAAGTTGCCACTGAATTATCTCTGAATTACCAATGAGTTTAGCCACCTGTCCTTTTCAGAGTTACTTTACTTTATGCCATGGAGTATGTTCACTTGTTTCTCAAAAGTTGATAATTTTCTTTTGCAGCAAACCTTCTTCAGGTTTGTGTATATTTTTTTCTTTGTTGTGTTTTGTGTTTTGACTGCAGACAAAGGATGAACTCCTATCTTTACAGCATTAAAGTATATTGTTTTTAGCACAGTTTTATGTTCATAAAAAGGAATCCAAAAGCACAATTTCTATAGTAAGTTCTATGATTTACTTAGCTCAGCTAATGACAATAAAGTGGAACAGAAGTATATTCTTAGCACAGCATCAGAACCACCCTTTCTCGGGTATGAAGAAGTCCAAGAACATTCAGGAACTCTCAATAATTTTTACACAAGCCTTTCCTTGATACATAAATGTCTAAGGACATTATATATTTAAGAAGACACACCTGAATACATTCAGCTTTATAGGCCTTACACTCCACCCATATACAATAGCTTTGCAACACATGCAAGTTAATTATAATTCTGAATGACCACTCTTACTGTTTAAAAACTTCATATGCCCTCCACTTGACCCTATATTTAATTCTCTTTCATATTTGAATTTGTTATTATACAGAGGCTTCCACTATAGCTTGTGACTTTCCAGCTTAAAGTTATCAAATGGATTGCATCATGATCAGAAGATCCTTTCCCCTTAGTCTGCCCTACAACCCTCTGCAAGACCTGGCTGTGGCCTGTTTTTCTAACCTCTGACTCCTGCCATTTCCCTCTGCCCAACGTGCTTCATCCCTATAGGTCTTTCTTGGCTGTTTGTTCACGGTAGACTTTTCCCTACTTCTGCATTTTGCACGAGTAACTGCCTGCCTGTTTCACTCCTTCATTGCCTTCTCCCATTCTGTATACACAGTTCTTCTCAACTTTTGTGTCTTGGCTTTGGACTTACCTCTTAGAGTGGCTCTCCATACCCTATCTGAAGAAAGAATTCCATTCTTGGGGTCTAGGTTTTTTTTCTTTTTTTTCATTCATAGATTTTAACTTATGATGATTTTATTTATTTCTTCCTTCTGCCTTTTCCACTACACTGTGAGTTCCAAGAAGGCAAGAAGGAAATGTATCATTTTCACTACTACATCCTCAACACTGACTATGGTGCTTGGCTGACACATAGTATGTTGAAAAATTAATGAATAGAGGGTGCTAAATAAAAATGTATTCAAATTACAACTAAATGTCTGTAAAATGGTTTTGAAAGCTTGACATACTCAAGATTTCCAAGAGTTGGAAAGGGTATTGAGCTTTACCAAAAAAAAAAAAAAAAGGTATGCCAACCATTAAACCACTGCCTTGTTGGGCAGCACCTGTAGTTCAATGAGTAGGGCACTGGCCCCATATACCAAGGGTGGTAGGTTCGACCCCAGCCCCGGCCAAACTGCAACAAAAAAATAGCCAGGTGTTGTGGTCGGGCACCTGTAGTCCCAGCTACTCGGGACACTGAGGTAAGAGAATAGCCTAAGCCCAAGAGCTAGAGGTTGCTGTGAGCTGTGACACCCCAGCATTCTACCGAGGGTGACAAAGTGAGCCTCTGTCTCTAAAAACAAAAATAAAAATAAAAAAAGTAAAAAGTAAACCTCCACCTTGTGAAATAAGAACAGAATTATTAAGAAAGCCACTGTTAGCATGGCACTAACTGAATAAATTATTTAAAAATCATGATCAATGTAGGCATGTTTTAAAAAGTTTTTCTGTTGGCATAGAGTCCTGTTGCCAAGTTAGCAAGGCAAAGGCAGGAAATCACATAGGTTGGGATTCACACAATTGTCTCCAGTCAACAGTATTCTTATTAACTTCACAATATGTAGTAAATTATTGAGGACATGTGCAGTTCCAAATTTTCAAAAGTCAGATGGTGATGTTAGGTTTGTCATTTGTAAATAAGGTCACTCCATGAGTTCTTTTCTCCTTGCGATGACATTAACTTGCTCATTCTATTTAATTAATTCCTAAATTAATAGGTGTTTCAGTACATAATTTTGATTTGATGAGTAAATACAGATTTTGATCATTGCCAGACTTACTCAGTTTATTACTATAGATGTAAGGCTAGAGTTGATGGTCACCTTGAAAAAAATTAACATTTTTAGGCACTTGAATAATGAAAATTATGCAGTGTATTTCCTTGTGTTCTTGAGAAATAGACAAATCTAGTTACCTAATTGCTTATAGTGAATGGATAGACTGCTGCTAAATGAACAATACCCTGGTCTGAACTGGTCTTGATGTACATGAATGGTTGCACCTTCTAACCAACAAAAACTAGAATATCAACCTTGATGCAACAAGCAATTAAATATAAGGATTCTAGAATCAAAATGCTAGGTCTAAGCCAAAAACATTAATCTTAAACTGTAACTTTGAACAATTTCCTTAAGCCTTCCAATCCTTGGCTTTTTCATTTTTTAAATTAATATTGTAAGAATACCAATATCAGCTCGACACCTGTGGCTCAAGGGGCTAAGTTGCCAGCCATGTACACCTAAGCTGGGGGTTCAAATCCAGTCCAGGACCACCAAACAACAACGATGGCTGCAACCAAAAAAGGGTTGGGCGTTGTGGCGGGTGCCTATAGTCTCAGCTACTTTGGAGGTGGGGGCAGGAGACACACTTGAGCCCAGGAATTGGAGGTTCCTGTCAGCTGTGATGCCACGGCACTCTATCCAGGGTGACAGCTTGAGACTCTGTCTCAAAAAAAAAAATACTAATATCATAAGTTTTTTTATTTTACTGAGCAAATGAGATATAATTTATAGTAACAGATTGTCTCATGTTGAATGAGAAGTAGTTATTATTTCTGATCAGCTTAAAAAGGTTCATGTCCACAGACATTTCCCATCATAATATCAATCTGGAATTGATATAAAGGTATAAAAGAAAATAACACATTTTTGTGATTACATGATTAATTTTTAATTATGTATTTTTTTTACATTCTGTTCCTTTAAAGGTTGAATTGTGTTTATTCCCATTAAAGATGAAGATTTGGTTTGTCTCCATGTCTCAAGAGCTCAGCACCTCATGATTGTAAGGCTAAATAGTTCATAATGCTTTCAGATTTGATTATACACCTTAGCTGAACTTCTTATCACTTGTTTAACCACATTAAAATAAAACAAAACAAAATAAAAATGTTTCACTCTTAAATAACATAATTAATCTTATTGTTTCCACAATTTATATACTTTATATTTGCCTTAATTTTATTATCAACCAAACTTATGCCAAATGACCTAAGTTTCTTGAAATCTACTCATTTTCTCCAGTCAGGAAGTTTCCAGTTGAAAAGAAATTGGAGGGATACTAGACCACAAATAAGAGACTTGGCTTCCAACTTTGTTGGTTCTATTAATTCACTGCATGAATTTGGATAAATCACTCTGCCACTTGGGATATCTTATCAAGTAAGGAGTTAAGATGAGAAGTTCTCCAAGGTCCTTTTTAGTTGTCACATCCCATAATTTTTTATCAGAATCTTAATATCTTAGAGTTGAAAAGGACATTAAATGACACCTTGTCAAATCCATCTACTCAACTAAATCTTCGCTTTCTTTTCAGGCCATCTAATCTTTATTAGGATTTCTTGTGAAATTTTAGTGGGATTGACCAAAAACCAAAGTTGGTAAACTATTGGTTGCCATGCATGCAGCCAGATATCCACAACTGAATCCTGAATAATCTTATAGCATTTTTTAGAATTTCAGATTCCAATGGGAGTACAGTTAAACTCCATAGTTTGTGTTTGAAAGGTTAAAGGTGAATTGTAGGTGTGCCATATACCCAAATACTGTGCCGTATACCCATGCAATGTACCAGTTGGGTGGGATTACCTCTTTGCCCTTGCTCCCTCGCCACCCACTTGAATTTCACTGAGTTCTTATCTCATATAAGCATGCAGGTATTAATCCCCTAGTTCCAGTTTAGGACTGGGCCCATGCAATGTTTGTTTTTCCATTCTTGTGATACTTCATTTAGAAGAAAATGGTCTCCAATTCCATCTAGGTTGTTGTAAAATATACATAATCTGCATATTTTTTGTAGCTGAATAATTTTGCATGGTATCCATTTACCACAGTTCATCAATCCATTCCTGTAAATTTTATGGCATTTGAGAGTAACTCGTGAGAATAAATAAAAAGTATGTTTATGTGACCCAGAACACATTGATCTACTTCAAAAAAGTTTGCTGAGGGAAACAACTAAATTTTGTTAGATATAACATCTGCAGGACAGTATGAAAATTTTGAGATCATTGATGAAAGTGGCTACACTGCACAACAAACTTGTGGTGTAGATGAAACAGACTTCTATTGGAAGAAGATGTCACCTGGGACTTCTGATAGCTAGAGAAGAGGATTCAATGCCTGGCATCAAAGCACAGGCTGAGTCTCCTAATATGGGATAGTGCAGCTCGGGACTTTCGGTTGAAGCCAATGCTCATTTACCATTCTGAAAACCCTAGCGCCCCTATGATTTATGTTAAGTCCACGCTGCCATTTTCTAGAAATGTAACAAAAATATTGATGACAGCTCATCTGTTTACACCATGATTCGCTGAATATTTTAAGCCCACTGTTGATACCTGTATGATTTTCTGTATGCTCAGAAAAAAAAAGATTCTTTTCAAAACATCACTGCTTATTGAAAATGCACCTATTCACTCAAGAACTTTAATGAAGATGTACAAGAAGATTAATGCTTGCATCCCTGCTGACATGATCCATTCTGCAGCCATGGAGCAAGGAGTAATTATAACCTTCATGTCTTTGCAGGTGTCTGGAAGGTGCATGCTCACTGAGCTATGCCTGAATTTCCTATCTGTGAGCTTCTGTTAGTCAAGATTCTGTTGTGTCCATTGATGTACTATAATAATAAACAAACAAAAACTAGTGCTAATTAAAATATTATTTTTAATTTAATATTAAAAGCAGAAACTTTGAAATTGAAATATATAAGTATGTATAATGTTAGAATTGCATAGGGAATCATCCACTCTGTTAACTGTGGAGTAGTTCAAAGGGGTGACTGAAGCTGTCAGATCATTGTGAACTTTGAAGGGTGGGTGACATTTCTTCTAGAGGTACTAGACTTTTTTATAAGCTTAGCTCTGCATAATGTCTTCAAAGAAATGGGAGCATGTACCATTGATGGAGTCTATATTGGTGAAGGGGAATGGAGAGAATGGGGCTGGAGAGGGAAGAAGTGGGTGTAAAAGACTGTTAAGATTAAATTAAGGTAGGACAAGCCTGGTAGCTCATGCCTATAATCTCAGCACTCTGGAAGGCCAAAGTAGTTGGATCACCTGAGCTAAGGATTTTGAGATCTGCCTGAGCAAGAGCAAGAATCCATCTCTAATTAAAAAAAACAAACACCAAAACATTTAGCCAGGTATTGTGGGTGCCTATAGTCTTCGCTCCTCTAGAAGCTAAGGCAGTAGGAGCTCTTGAGCCCAGGAGTTTGAGGTTGCCATGAGCTATGATGCTGACACTCAATCCCAAAATGACAAATGAGACTCTGTTCCACCAAAACAAAAAAACACCAGATTACATTAAGAAGACTTCACTGAGAAGGAGGTTGTTTAAGATTGTAAATTAGTATCTCATTTAGAAACATGTCAGTCACAAATAATAGAAATTTTAATTCAAAACTGATTAACCAATAAGAAATTTTATTAGCTTATGTAAAACAAAATCCAGAAGTGAGATGGTTTAGGTTTTGTTCATGCGCATTTCTGAGGGTTCTGGCCTCTTCTATTTGAAGGTTTAATTGTTGGGCCATATGCATGATGATGTAGGATCCACAGGGGACAAAGTCCAGAGGCAGAGAGGATTGCTTTAAGAAACTCCAACGGAGAACTTCATCAGAAGCATCCCTCCACAACACCCCTTATTTCTCATGGGTTTAAGTCAGATCACAAGCTCATTCCCAAATCAATCACATTTAATTGGGGTGGGGGTGCTGTAGACTAGCCAGATTCAATTTAAAAACTGGAGCATAGTCATGTTCATCTACAGAACTGTGTGTAGATCAGGGATACACAAACAAAATCCGATTGCCCTTAGGAGGAAGAGAGTTGTGAAAAGCAAGTGTGAAACCAATGCCCAAAGAGCTACTCACATCTGCTTATATATTTTTATTTGTACTGATACATTTGAAAATTTAGATGATTGTACTCCCATTCATAAGAGAATGTAATGGACATTGCTGCCTACTTATTACATCCAGATCTAAGCCCAGGATATCAAGATGTAATGTCCTCCCTCTCTGTCCAGGTCCTCTACTCATGACACTGCTATGTTTAAGTAGTTCTCAGGTACTTCTCCCATGAAAAGAGATGACCTTATGGTGACTCAATAGAAGGAGAAGAGAGTTAACCATCAATATAAAAAATAACCTTTAGAAATTATATTCCATTTATAATACAAGAATGCATATATATTTAATTTCATCCATACCTAAAATGTTTGTTTCATTATATCAGCTACTGCAATTAGTTAAAGTCATGACCTTAGCATTCTATGGTGGATTATATATGTCTGGGAAGGAGGATCAGAGGAAGAATGTTAACAATATGCTCACCGAAAAGAGTCAGGGTAGTGATGTTGAAATGTCACTGCTTAGACCAATCCCATTAGTAGTTTAACCAAAGTAAGTATGTAGATTAGGTTGAAATGACCATGGATGGAAGAGTTGAGATTAATCTCTTGTACAAGCTCTGATTCTACTTGGCTGAAATTCCCAGGCACTAACTCCGTGTTGTCAGAAAACTTTGTATCTTTGAGACACTATTCCTATTCATCACTTTAAATATTTCATTGTTAAACAAAGAAATGTAGATTTATAAATCCCCAAATAACCACAGATATATTAAAAAGATTATTAGCAGCAAGATTTGTGATTTGATATAAGATTAAATGAGTTTATTTGAAGGAAAAAAAATCACCTCTTATTCCATTTTTAACTGGATTAGTAAGGGGAGAAACTCAAGAAAACAGAATAAAAAGAGATAGATATTCTATGAGACAAATTATTGTAGCATTAATAGCATTGTAAAATAAATTATTACTCTCTTAGGTGGTAGAATATAGAATCTAGCCAGATGATAGCTGAGATTGACTTTGAGAGGGAGAATTGCAAAGTTAAGATCAGGAGCCCTTAACAAGTTGATCAGTAGAAGCCAGATCCAAAGGTTGGTCTGTAACAAGAAGACTGGCAGCTCCTGGAAGCCAGGTAGGATGGGCGGCAGAATCCAAATCCGCAGCCTAAGGAAGGGAAGCCACAGCCTCCATAACCCATGGGTCTGAAGCCACTGGACCCGCAACCCAGGGAGTA
>CAUYON010134947.1:0-21488 GCA_963573935.1 Arctocebus calabarensis | reverse complement strand
GATGTTGGATACAAAACTCCCTTACCTTTAGTGCTGTTGTGTCTTAGTTCCTGATAATCAGAAACAACTTGCTTCCAATATACCTAATTCTATATGAAGAATTCATAGAGGCTACAGTGGTGCTGGAAAAGTCTGATGTTTCATGTGTCCTTAAATAAAATATGTGCTGGTTTAAAAAAAAAAAAAAAAAAGGAGCTACAGCCAGGCAGCTGCAGAGCCTGGGCTGGTTTTTTTGTTTTTGAGACAGAGCCTCAAGCTTTCACCCTCAATAGAGTGCTGTGGCTTCACAGCTCACAGCAACCTCCAATTCCTGGGCTCAAGTGAGTCTCTTGCCTCGGCCTCCCAAGTAGCTGGCACTACAGGCACCCGCCACAACGCCCGACCATTTTTTGGATGCAGCTGTCATTGTTGTTTGGCAGGCCTGGGCTGGATTCGAACCCACCAGCTCAGGTGTACATGGCTGGCGCCTTAGCCTATTGAGCCACAGGCGCTGAGCCGCTAGGCTGGTTTTTGAACCTGAAAAGGTCTCCTCTTGACTCAGGGAAGTCTGACTGGACCTCTGTTACTCCTTACTCTAGGCAAGTCATGTTACAAGAGGGGAGACAATTAGGTGACAGATCTGACCGGCCACTGCCTCATAGGCTGGTGCCCAAAAGTGGGGCTTTGGCTGATAGGCAGGCTGGCCTAGGGTCAGTCAGAGTGCCAGGCTGCTGAGCCAGCAGCCCTATGAGAAGGCTATAGCCAGGACAAGCACAGAGACCATCCTGCCTGGAAGCCAGAAATGATGCATTTCTACCTGAGATCCATGGCAGGAAAAGCTATGATATAATCACAGGATCCTTCCAGCTTGGAGAATGGAAGTGTAGTCAGAGACAGAGTAAGGGTTTGATTTGCACATGTTGGGTAAGCAGGAGTGACTTGGCAACATCGTATCAATTAGAAGCCAAGGCTGGCAAGGAGGAGGGAAGGCTGGTCTGAGTCAGACATGGTCTGGCTACTCTGGGTGAGACAGGATCTGGCTAGCTGCAGAAATGTTTCTGTAAGCCAAGGATCCCCTGCTGTCTGCTGCCTCTGGAGGAAGCAGGTGGGGTGAGGTGCCTCTTGAGCCACAGTGGTGTAGGGCTATTTTGAATGCAGCTATTTAGGGAGAGCTACTTTGTGTTTGTTTATAGGTCATTTGGATTCACCCTTTTTCTGAAGATGGCAGCATTTGTTCAGTGAGCATTTACAGCATTTCCTCAGCCTCTCCCATGAATTAAATACTGTGAGGATAATAAACCCAAACCAGAACTGGCTCCTGAGGAGTCACAGCCTCCCTGATGGACTGTAAGAGGAAGTGTTTAGAGAAGCTAAAGGAGCTTGAGATGAGAGGGGAAGGTGAGGGCAGAAGGGATAGCTCACCTTAAGACATAAAATTTTCTTAGGTGAAAGGTTAATAAGGAGCATATCGCAAATGGAAAGAACGGTATCAACAAAAGATGGGAGGCCCTGCTAGGCTTGATAAGCCAAGTCTGTTTGTGAGGATATGTGTGTAGGGGCACCAGGAGCAAAGGTGTAGGGAGTAAGCTATTTGTATGGAGCCAGATCATAGACTTTTAATGTCAGAGAGGAGGTTGATTGTGACCCTGTGGACAGTGAAGTTAGTGTATCCTTATATTAACTTGGCAAGGTCAGGCTTGGATTTTTTCTGAGGAAGGAGGCTAGGGCATGATAGCCTGTCTTCCTCCAACAGATTGTGAGCCCTAAGAGGACAAGAGTTTGTTGCTCATTGAGGTATCTCTAGCACTTAAATCATGCTTGGCACTTAGAAAGCCAAAACAAGTATTTGTGCTTGGAGTATGAAGTGAATCTTGGGGCAGCCACCCCAGATCCAGGACTAATTCATCTCACATGGCTTATAGCCCCCAGATCTGACCACTGAGGTCAGCCTAAGAGGGTGGTTCACCAAGGAGCAGACAAGGTGCCTGGTGGTAGGGAGGGTTAGATGATAAGGTAACTACGGCCGGATGATCCTTATGTCTGGGCCACATTAGCTTTCTCTTTTGGTGGAACTCTAGAACAGCCAGATAAAGAGGGATGAGAATGGTTATTCTGCTGTAGTTGCTGACTTTGGCCTGGCTGAGAAGATCCCTGATGTCGAGTGGATTTGAGGAGAGGGGGCTGAAGCTACAGGAAAATTCCAGCACTTGGTCACAATTCAACCACAGCTCCCTAAATTTGGTCAGTCTTAGTCCTTGGGAGAGAGGAATTCCTACTGGTCAAAAAGTTCATTGTGTGGCCAGGCGTGGTAGCTCACGTATGTATTTTTGTTGTTGTTTGCAGTTTTGGCCTGGAGTAGGTTTGAAACCACCACCTCCAGCATATGGGGCCGGTGACCTACTCCTTTGTGCCACAGGCGCCGCCCTGGCTCACATATGTAATTCTAGCACTCTGGGAGGCCAAGGCAAATGGATTGCTTGATCTCATGAGTTTGAGACCAGCTTGAGCAAGGGTGAGGTCCCATCTCTACTAAAAATGAAAAATTGAGGCAAGAGAATCTCTTGAGCCCAAAACTTTGAGGTTGCTATGAGCTATGAGGCCATAGCCCTATGCCAATAGTAACAAAGTAAGACTCTCAAAAAAAAAGAGAGAGAGAGCTCATTGTGCCAGGCAGTGCCAAGCTCATTTACTACATAATCTCACCCCATAGCAGAAGCTGGCTGTAGTAGGCTCACCCTTCTGGATGGCACCTTCTGGTTCTCCGAGATGAACCCTATGAGAAGCTAAGTCTGGGGCATCTCGAGGCCTGGTTCTCCTTAGAATTACTCTTAGCAGAAAAGTGTCCAGGGTCACCTTTTATGTTCAGAATGTTTTTGGTAAGAGCAGCAATGGTACCTGGCAGCTGCCCAGTGGATAGGTTGGATGACATATGGGCAATAGAGCCCAGGCTTGAGCTGTTAGCATGAGAGGCAGATACTATACCTTTCATCCCATTGAGAGAAACCAAGGGGTGACTACCCTCCAGGTAGCGAGAACATCACCCACATCCAGGCTGATCCAAACTATCTTCCCTGCACAGAGGTGAGGTGCAGGTTTGGGGATCAGTACCACTGAGAGGGGGATGTTTGAGGCTATGCAACCGCTTTGTCCTTGGGGCAGAGTTGCTGGAATTCAGTCTGTGGCTTTTTAAGGGCAGCTTCCATCCTCTTCTGAGCAGGCGAGGGTGGTGGTGACAATGAATGATCTGTCTACCCATGTCTCCTATACACTCCCAACCTTACCCATGCACAGAATTTCGGGCCGGACTATGCCACTTTCCAGCACATGGTGGGAGATTGTCCTCAAAACTTTCTGTAGCTCACCTTCAGTTGCTATAAAGTGTCTTTCTCCCCTGGGCTTTATTCAGGGGCTAGATGAACCATTATTGCCTGGTTAGGGCTGTAGAGGCTTCTAATTAACCTCATGAAGCCTCATTTTCACTGGAGGTTGACAGCCATACCTCCTTCTCCCTCTGGGCCTCTTGGGAAGTGTCCAGAGCCCTGGACCAATGAAAGAAAGTTTTGCTCTGTATTATCTGGTCCTCAGCTTGCAGGATAGACCTACCACCCCTGCCTGGAGTGTTGATGGAGCACTGGGCAGGTTTTATCATTGGATGGTGGATCCAGCTGGCCCTGAGACACATGAAAAAGGTTCTTGTCTGCCTTCACGTATAGAACTCTGGAGGGCTGGACCTACCTGTCATGACCAAGTAGTAGGCTTTGATCAGGTAGCTTTCAGAAACACATTAGCAGCAGAATTCAAGAATAGAATAAACCAAACTTTTGGAGGGTCCTGTGGCAAATAAAGCATATAAGTAACACACACAAAGAAGATTGATAGAAGAAGATAGTTGGCAATAACATCTTCCTAGACCTTAGCCCTGGGAATCACCCTTATTACCTGGGGCTTTCAGAAAAGATCTCTTAGCTGTACTCTGAATCTTAAAAGATGCCAGAAACAAACTCAAGTGCCATCCTTGGGTGGGAGATGGGGGGTAAGGCTAATGGCTGTTGTGGATGCCTACAGGTGGACCCCAAACTGTGCCCATCCTTTGTGGAGATTGGGAAGACCCTGGAGGAAATTCTGAGCTGCTTATAGGAAGAGCAGAAGAGATAGGAAGATAAAGCCTATAGCCAAAGTTTAAGAGATTAGCCCAGAAATCCCACCCTGACCCCAAAGGAGGATAGTAAGGTGTAGAACCTTGCCCTCTAGGCTGTGATTGCCAAGATCCCAGGTCCAGAAGCAAAGGGGGGGAAGGGAAAATGATGGGAAAAGTACTGGACTCTGTAACAGCTGTGACTTGGCATATTGCTTCCCTCTGTTTCTTCACTGATAACATAGAACAGTACCTACTTTGCTTTTGGAATGAAAACACTTTTGGGGTAAAGTACTGCTTTTGTTTGTTATGACTAGTGAGGTAACCCAGATTTGACTCCTATTATTCAGAACTAATGGAGAAAGTACCTGAGGTAAAGCAACAGAGCTCACTGATGACAAGATGACCTACAAATTGCCATGCCCAAGATGTACCATCTGGCTGTCTCAAAGCCAGTCAGACACCTTCTCCCATAAACCTACACATACAGTGAGCGTTTTGGACCCCTACTACTGGCCACAAGATGGTACTGCCCATAGTGTCAAAGTCAACCCTTTCAATGCTCGCCAGGACCTCAAGGGTTGCAAGATCAAGTTCTTTGACCTACCCAGCAAGTCTGTCATCCCCCTGCTATGTGACCTGGATGCGCCAGAGCCTGGAATTATGCGTTTGGCTGCTTGGCAGGAGCCCTTGCTCTCACCACCTGGTCGCCTGTGGTGGTCCTTACCTGGTCACTTGAATTCTTTTTTTTTTGAGACAGAGCCTCAAGCTGTCACCCTGGTTAGGTTGCCGTGGCATCACAGCTCACAGCAAGCTCCAATTCCTGGGCTTAAGCGAGTCTCTTGCCTTTGCCTCCCATGTAGCTGGGACTACAGGCGCCCGCCACAACGCCCAGCCATTTTTTGGTTGTAACTGTCATTGTCGTTTGGCGGGCCCAGGCTGGATTCGAACCCGCCAACTCAGGTGTACGTGGCTGGTGCCTTAGCCTGTTGAGCCACAGGCACCAAGCCCGTCACTTGAATTCTTGCATCAAGAAGCCTGTCCACTTGTGGGCCAGAAGAATCACTATCTGATGGGCCCCCACTATGCCTCAGTAGTCTCAAGTACAGAGTAAAGGAGATCCCATCATTCTAGGCATCTGCTCCAACCCATGAGGCTGCTTCAGTCCATGAGGCCGTGGACTGCTCCAGACTCCAGGAAAAAAATGGTTTGGGGCCTAGGCCCCAGAGGACTAGTTCATGCCCAGCTGCCTGTGAGGAGATGAAGGTAGAAGAAGAAAGGCCAAGAGGGTTGGGTCCAGCACCCTTCCCTGTATTAGGCACAGGCCTACAAACAGGAAGAGCAGGATGGGGGTGGGGGGGGTCAGTCCTTTCCTCACCTTAGGATGGACCTTCTGCTAAAGCCATAAGGCCCTGTTGGTATGCAGCTGTCCACAGCATCATGGGCTGGAGCACAAAGCAGGTGGTCTAGGCTAAACCAGGTTCAACTTCTGGGCTCCCACTGACTACGTACAACAGCAGTGAGAAGCTTTCCTAGTTAGGGCCAACATCTGACACCAAATGTCTGAAATATAGCAAGGAGCTTTGGTCTCCACCAGACCTCCAGTGCACTTCTCCATACAGGACCAGAGGACCCCCTAGTTCTAGGCTGAGCTGGTAGGTAGCTATGACCCATGGCTTTTTCCCCCATGCCAACTGTCTCTTGCCCTTTCTTGGGGCATGTAACGCTACTAGATGAAACATAGAGCCAGCCTATCAGGAGGCCATCAAGGGCATGGCTGTTTCTCAGAGCTGAAGACTGGGGTACTTCTTGCCATTATGTCTAAGACACTTGAATAATTGCTGTTTGCACTTCCTGCATACTCAGACCATGTCACTACATTTCTGTGCAAGGGGAGGGCAAGGCAGCATAGTGGTCATGGCTTTTAGCTCACCTAGTCAAAAACCTTTTCCAGTTAATTACTCTATTTTCATATTTATAAAGAAGCCTTAATGTTCTGTCCCATAAAACTTTCAACCTTGGGTGGCGCCTGTGGCTCAGTGAGTAGGGCGCCAACCCACATACCAAGGGTGGTGGGTTCGAACTCAGTCCCCGCCAAACTGCAACAACAACAACAAAATAGCCAGGCGTCATGGCAGGTGCCTGTAGTCCCAGCTACTCGGGAGGTTGAGGCAAGAGAATCGCCTAAGCCCAAGAGCTGGAGGTTGCTGTGAGCTGTGATGCCACAGCACTCTACCAAGGATGACAAAGTGAGACTGTCTCTAAAAAAAAAAAAAAAAAACAAACTTTCAACCTTGTAGCTGGGAGTGGGGGCTGGTTTTGTAAGCCCTAGGGCTTGCTCTATGTATTTATCAACATATGATACACTCAGTTGGTTAAATGGACTGATTTTCTTCCCTTCCTGTTATGCTTGGAGCTTTGGGAAGCCTGTCCTTACAGAGCCACAATAGAAATAACCAAAGATGAAGCTGGTCAAATATTTTCATAACTTGTTTCTGTTGATATTTTTTGTAAAACTTTCCCAAGACACTTTCAGATTTAAAATTATATTGGCATTACAGGTGCTGGTCAACCTTCTTGTACCCTTCTACCTCAGCCTCTGGGGTAAAGGAGAAAGTCCCAAGTCAATGCAGCAGTATCTTCACCAGGACCACTTTGCTTCCCCCTGCCTCAAACCAAATAATAGTTGAGAATATGACATTTACAAGCTAGAGAGACCCAAATACCTCTGTTCTATCCTTAGTCGTTCTTTCTTGACCCCCAAGTGCTAGGTAGAAGTCGGGTCAGCTGCTGCCCCAAGCCAGTTTCATCTTCTGGTTGTGGATTTTGGAGGAACAGAAGAACTGGCTCTTGGCCACTGTGAGGGGTACAGCTTTGCCACTCAGATATACCTTGTTGTGACATTCAGGGAGCCAGGGTCCAGACCTGCAAGGCTGAGGTCCCTGGTTTACTCCCACATAGGCCATCACATAACCTGTCATAAAGGCATCAAAACTAGTCTGATGTAATCCATTCCCAGGCACTGGGTTAGGACTGGATTGACTCCCTGGCACTTCTGAGGTAACCATGCCAGCTTTTTAAGACTTTGCATCTTAAGCCCCAGCTCCATGTCATTTTTGTGACCTTGCTCAGAACAAGCAAATTCCTAGTTTCATCCTCAGCCTTGAGACTATCCCCACAGACTTGCTTCACAGGAGGACCATCCTTAGTTTCCTTAGAGGTAGGCTCAACAAAGCCCCCTCTGTTTCTCACTACACTGTCACTGTTGCCCCTTAAATCATAGGACTGAGAACAATGTGGTCCCAGAGGGCACCAGCCATAAACCTGGAGGTGGTAAAAAGGCTTAGAAGGGGTTCCAGGCATCAGAACCTCCCCTACCCTAACAAACAGGCAGGCGTTCTCACCGAGAAGTTGTCATAGACACTGGTGGATTGAGGGCAGTGGGTTGCAGGGGGCATGCAGCAGTGGTAGTCAATATCCTCATTATAGAAGGATAGCTGCAGAACCCCAGGGTAAGGTATGGACTGCCAGCTGCACGCTGCTTCCCATTTTCCCGTTCACTCCAACAGGAAGAGGGTGTTGGTCCACTAGCATATAAGCTCCATGAGAACAGGGTTTTTTTGTTCACTGCTGAATCCTCAGCACCTAGAACAGTGCCTGGCACATGGCAGGAACTCAATAAACATCTTAAGTAAATGAAATAGGCTCACATCAAGCCCCACCCTTTCCCTCAGGCATTTCCTCACCATTTCTGGAACACACATTCTAAGTAGGAAGCTACAAAGCGAGCATGAAACTCAGCAGCATATTTGGTGTCATAAATGCCTGCTGGGAACATTTCACACAGGTCAGTGGGGAAGGTTCCCAGATTATCTGGGAGGTGTGCACAGAAGTTCTGGTACAGGAACACCAAGTCTATAAGGCCATTGTGCAGCACTAGGGGCCACTGAGCCCAGATCAGGTCCAGAAACAGTGTCCGTATTGACAGGTTCTGGCTCTCATCACCCTAGGTGGAAGGAAGGATTTACTAGGAAGGATAGAATCCCTCAGGAAGCCTCTTCTATAGGACACTTATTCCAGGCTCCCAGACCCAGAAAATTCTCCCTCTTTGCCTAACCCAATGCTGCCCCCTGAATCAGTCTTATCTCCTCAGCTCTGTCACTAGTAATTTATCATGTTCCTTAAGCAGCAGATTCTCCCCAGGCATGCAGCCTCATACAGGAAGAAATGAAGTCACAAAAGGGGCAGACTCGAGGCTGGGCGCCTACCTTGTCATTGTCCTTATGGTAAGGGATGCCCTGGGCATACTGCTGGTTGAAGCTGAAGCTGAAGTCATGCTGTACCATGAACTTTAGAGACTTTGGTTCTATGATGTACTACTACTCCTCCACGCACAACAGGGTGAGATTGAACACTTGAGCCAGATAGGAATGTTCTCCCTGGGTGAGAAAGAGGGTCTCTTATATCAAGATTTGGGAGGAAAAAATCTCGTAACTGATGTTCACCAGGATCTCAACTCTACTCCTACCAATTATAGACCTGGGATGGGGGTGAGATCATCTCATACCTTGTCTAGCTGCTGCTTGAAGCAGGCAAGGCCCAGGGAAATGATAGAACAGGTCCTGGCAGCATGACACACAGCCTTGTAACGTTCCTTGATGCACCTCAGAGTTGGCTCTTGTGGTGGCTGTGGCTGGGAGTTAGCCCCATGAAGGACCCTAGCTACCTAGGACTGTGACATCCACCACCCTCAGAGATAAGGTCTGAGACTAAAATAACAGGTCTTTTACTTACTGGTTCAGCAAACTCTTTCTGTCCCCAAGCCCACTCAGCTCCTATAGGTGGATAAAGAGAAGAGGTGATAGGACCCCAGCACCAGCCCTTTAACAACTGTCTGCCCTTCCTGTTTTCCAACCCTCATCATGTCCACAGCCACAAAGTTAGCTGTCTTTATGGCCAGCAGGAGGGATGACCACATCTCCTTGAAGTTGCTGCTTTGCACATCCACCACGGGAACCTGGACTGCTAGGTCCTCCCCAGATTTTGTGGTTTTACTGACACCATCTGGAAGTAAGCAGGGTGATGAATGCTCATGCTCAGTCAAGACCCCAGGCCTGAGAAACAAACATCAGTTAACAAGGCAATGGCTCGGGGGAAGAGATCACTGATAGCTGTTCCCTCAAGCTTTTTTTTTTTTTTTTTTTGAGACAGAGCCTCAAGCTGTCACCCTGGATAAAGTGCTGTGGCATCACAGCTCACAGCAACCTCCAATCCCTGTGCTCAAGCGAGTCTCCTGCCTCTGCCTCCCAAGTAGCTGGGACTACAGGCGCCTGTCACAACGCCCGGCCATTTTTTGGTTGCAGCTGTCATTGTTGTTTGGCAGGCCCAGGCTGGATTCGAACCCACCAGCTCAGGTGTACGTGGCTGACGCCTTAGCCTGTTCAGCCACAGGCACCGAGCCTCCCTCAAGCTTTTGCATCCCATGTGTTCTATACAGCAGGCCTTGGAGAGGATAGTACCCTGAACTGGGGGAGAGGAAGCCTGGGTCTTCTAGTGGCCTCTGTGAGTCTGGTAAAATTTCTTCCCCCTAGTGTCTCAATCTAAAAAGGAGAAAGCTGGACCAGATGACTTTAAGATTTATTTTTCCCATGTTCTGAAGGAAAATATTTTGTAGGGCTTGAGGATTTCAGCTCTCTTAATTTACCACAAGGTTCCATACTACTGTTCCCAGAAACCACAAGTGACAGTTTGCAGTATTCCCCAGAGCCAGAAAAGTAATGCCCCACAGCAGACCTCCCAATCCTTCCTAGTTCCTCTGGAGCACAACGCTTAGCCCATTCACTGAACTGAATCACATCTATTAACAGTTAGGAGCTCCGGACTACATCTCCCGACCTGCTGCCAGCCCTGGTTGTGCTCCCAACACTCCAGGCTTTGACTGCCCGCGCCGCAGTGCACACCGGGACTTGTAGTCGGCTCGTGGCTGCTTCAGGCAGAAGGAGCTAGTTCTTCGGAGCTTCAGTTCTGCCTCTAGAAATATGGGCCCGAGGCCTACCCGTCCCCTGGGCTACATAGGTTTTAAGGTGACCCCTGAGAAGATGTTCACCGTTGGAAGTCGCTGGAGCTGAAGCTCGCCATCTTCGTTGTCGGCAGCCATGATTCCACAGGTCTCCAGCTTCAGTAGTCTGGGTAAGCGCGACTTCCGTTTCGCCTCTGAGCTCTGCTCAGCCCTAGGGGATGGGGCGGGGTCTTCCACTCTGAGTCTGTCGCAAGCGCGCGCTAAAAGCTTATTGGCTGATGCGGCAGGCTCGCCGGCCTATGAACCTGAGCCACGCCCCTTGGTTTGCATCCAGGAGCCCGCGCGGCAGGCGAGTCGGGAGGTAATGTCTTCTTCCAGCGGTGTAGCCTCGGTGTCACGCTGTCTTCATCGGCACGGCACGGCGGCTCAGGTGAGGCAGGTGGCACTGCCTGACCTCGAGCTTAAAGCACTTCTAGGAGTTAGGATGTGCTGGGCATGGGCAAATCCCCAGAGAGAGTGGAGAGCTAAGTGAAAGAGGCGTAGCGCAGGGCACAGGACAAAGCTGCAGAGAACATAGAGGTACCGACTGGCAGGCAAGGAAGCTTTTGGAGTAATGCAGGGGATAGTGTGGACTTAAATTAAAGTTCTGGCAGGAGGAATGGGGAGGAAGGGACAAACTGTAAAGCAATGACTTTACATGACTCAAAAGTGTTTTTCCTACTGGAGACCACTCCTGTCCCAAGCATTCCGGTTGCCATCCTCTGTCAACTTGTCTCTTTCGTTTTACCATTATTCAGAACTGTTTGCATTTCTTTGACTATCCTCGATCTCATTACCTTAGTTAATGTAACAGTTATTTATTATGTACAGTTTACCTGACACTGGCTCAGGGGACAGTGAAGTCAATAGAAGAGACTCAGTCATTTCACTCATGCAGTTGTTTACAGTCAAGGGGGGGACACTGACCAATAGAATAACAAGTACGTGTGTAAATACAAGCGGATGGAAAAGTACAGGAGAGGGTAAGACTGGGGAACCCGATTTGAACATTTAAGGCTAGACCTTAAATTATTAGATGTTAGATCAAGCACAGAAGAGATGTCCAAGCAGAGGAAATGGATTGTATGAGGCCCCAAGCTGAACAGACACTTGGGCCACTGAAGCAGCTAAATTCAAGTAAGGAAGCATAGTGAGTAGGGATGGGGGTAGGGGCCTAGCCTTGAATTGACAAGGCTGTAGTAAGAAGACTAGCTCCTCTTTTATTCTATTTTATTTATTTTTTATTTTTATTTTTTGTAGAGACAAAGTCTCACTTTATTGCCCTCCGTAGAGTGCCATGGCATCACGCAACTCACAGCAACCTCCAACTCCTGGGCTTAGGTGATTCTCTTGCCTCAGCCTCCCGAGTAGCTGAGACTACAGGCGCCCACCACAACACCTGGCTATTTTTTTTGTTGCCATTTGGTCGGGGCCAGGTTTGAACCCACCACCCTCGGTATATGGGGCCGGTGCCCTACCCACTGAGCCACAGGCACCACCCAACTAGCTTCTATTTTAAAAGCAAGAGTGTGACAGCCAAGCCTTCCAGTGGCCTAATAAGGTTCTTTGTGACCCTGTCCCCATCTCTATGGGTGGAGGGAGGGTGGTTGCTAGAAAAACAGATTATCTCCCATACCCTCCTATTAGCCCCTACTTTGTTCCAATCTAATCACTTTGATGTCCTTATTGTACCACAAACATGCCAGGACCTTCTTTAGGGCCTTTGCACTCATTTCTTCTTAGAATGCATTCCCCATAGGTATCCATATGCCTTCAACTGCTTTGAGCCATTGGTCACATAGCCCTTTAGTAAGGTCCACCAGGACCATGTTCTTTAAAATTGCAACATTCCACCACCCACCCGGGCATGCTACCCTTTATTTCCTCTGCTTTCCCTTTTTATGCGACTTTTTATCACTTAACATCCTGTATAATATACTATACGCATTATTTATTGTCTAGAGAATATAAGTTTCATGAGGGAATCTTTCTCTCTCTTTTTTTTTAATTTGAGGCAAAGTCTCACTCTGTTACCCAGGCTAGAGTGCCATGGGGTCAGCCTAGTTCACAGCAATCTCACACCTTCACACTCTTGGGCTCAGCCTCCCAAGTGCCATGGGGACAGCCTAGTTCAGAGCAATCTCACACCTTCACACTCTTCCTGCCTCAGCCTCCCAAGTAGCTGAGACTACAGGTATCTGCCACAACACCCAGCTAATTTTTTCTGTTTTTATTGGTGACAAGGTCTTGTTCTGGTTCAGGCTGGTCTCTAATTCCTAAGCTCAAGGGGTCCTCCCACCTAGGCCTCCCAGAGTGTTAGGATTACAGGTTGAGCCATCATACCCAGCCAAAGGCAAAAATCTTCGATGTTTTATTTGCTAAAGTATTCTAATTACCTAAAACTGCTTGCCACATATTAGGCACTCCATAAATATTGTTCAAGGATTTAGTTGAAAGCCATTGAAGATATATTAAGGAAGGAAGGGACATGATTATGTCTAGAAAGTTGCTTTGCTCTTTGGAGAATGGATTATAGAGTGAAATATGGAAGTAAGTGAGTTTAGCTATGAAGGGAAGAAATTGAGTGTTGGTTGGAAGGGATTGGAGGAACAGACCCTTGAAGAGGAAGAGGTTAGAACAGTGCAATTTGGGGGGGCAATTTTATTGTTTTTTTCTTTTCTTTGCTGATTATGCTTTATATCTTTTTTCTTTCAAGGAAGAAGCAAGCTCTTTTGATGACAATGAGGTTGTAAAATCAGAAGTTTCAAGTTTGAAAGAGAGGCTTAGTAGGGACTGAGCATAGCAGACTGTGTAAGAGTGTAGGCACTGGATCAGAATGAACAGATTGCTTAATTTCTATAAACCTCACTTTCCTCATAACTAACATGAAGGCAATACTAGTAAGTACCTCATGGAGTCATCAGGAGATTCAGTGAAAGATCCAATTAAGCTCTTCGTGGGGTCTGGTACAGGGTAAACACTCACTAAGTGCTATTATCTACTAGACAAAACATAGCCAGAAGAACAGTCAGAGCAGTAAAGATCAGCCAGGTACACTTTCTCATTACTCATGGATAGCCAGCTGTGATTTACTAGATCAGGAAAAGATTAGGAATAAAAATGGCTCATCTCTATTGCTCCACTGATTTGCCATTTGTTCTCTGGCAAATCTTTTTCCCTCTCTGACCCTTGTTTTGGTTCCCTCCCCACCTTTTCATAAAATGAAGGTTTGGGGCTAGATAACTGTTAAAGGCTGTTTCACTGTAACCATGCTATGTTTTTGGAGAAAAACCTCCTGTCTCCATGCTCACAGATACACCTGAACAACCCCTATCTATACAACCTGGATATACAAGTGCTCCCAAACAGGAGGCTTTGGTCCTTGACCCCTATAACCCTGGCTTCTTATTTTTTGTAAGTCTCCAGGGCTTACTTATGTTAGTCCCCCTGAGACCACTTGCTCAGTCATATTGGTCATACTTCAGTGTTACAGCCAGCAAGAGCAAACCCATGAGCGTCTTGATAGTGCTTGACAAAAGCTAGATATGAATGGTGTGGGGAAGGAAGTAACTATCACCTCTGTAGAGCCTCAAGATTCAGCCTCATTGTGACTACTTAAAGTAGGTCTTTCTGTTCCAGGCCATGAGGAAGCCACGAGCAGGTGTAGGAAGTGCTCATAGGAAGCAGACATCCACCCAGAAGGAAAGGGAGAAACATATCCGTAGGAGCAAGCAGGCCAAGCCTTCTGCCCCTGATGGTGAGGAGCGTAGTTCTGGCCCAGTTCTCAGGGGGTTGGTTTCATTGCCTATGAAAGGGGGCAGATTTCGACTGGAAAGGGAGCATGCTATGTTTAAAACATTAGAAATTAAGTGTGGGTATAATCTTGTGTGTTGTGTGTTGCTATGTGACATTTGGATAACTGCTCTAAATGGCTGCTTTCTTTCTTTCCCTTTTTTTTTTTTTTTTGCAGTTTTTGCCCGGGCTGGGTTTGAACCCGCCACCTCCAGCATATGCGGCTGGCGCCCTATTCCTGTGAGCCACAGGCGCCGCCCATGCTTTCTTATATGTAAAATGGAGCAGTAGCCTCATTTCCTCCCTCGTGGTTTTCATGGGATCAAATGAGTAGATGAAACTGAAAGTGTTTCAGGAAACACTTGCACAAGTAAAGGAAAGCCCTGCACAGGTATACATTATGCCTCACTGAAACTATTAAGTTTTGGCCCCAAAACAAAAGAGCCTGTAGTACCACCCTGAGAAAATTAAGGCCAGAAACTTGGTCATGGCTACACACAACTCTGGTCTGACTCTAGCTCCAAAGCTTAAGCAAGATTTGGGGTGGATGAACGACTATGCAAGAACACACCACTATAACTGCTGTGTGCTGGGTCCCTGATGTACAGGCTGTGCAGGGACAATTCCTGACTGTCCTGAGGTCTCCGCAGGTCTGGCCAGGCAGCCAGAAGAGGTGAAAATGCAGGCCTCCATCTCCCCATACCATCTATTCAGAGACACAGCTGAAGTTGCAGCTTTCCGGGGAAACCTGCTGAGCTGGTACAACCGAGAGAAGCGGGACCTACCCTGGAGAAGATGGGTAGGCAGATGTGGGACAATGGAAGGGGAGACTGGCACCCAGCCCTCTCCACACTAACTCCCCATCTGGGGTTTCATTAATAGGTGGAACATGAAATGGACCTAGACAAGCGTGCGTATGCTGGTCAGTACCTCTCCTGAGAGCAGGACCACTTTGCCTTGAGGCCCTTGGGTCTGGGGACTAAGGGATAGGAGCAAGGCAGATCAGCAGTGCCCTCATGCCAACCCCTCTCCTCCAGTGTGGGTCTCAGAGGTCATGTTGCAGCAGACCCAGGTTGCCACAGTGATCAACTACTATACCCGCTGGATGCAGGTGACTCCAAGGGAGGAAAGGGCAGGGGGTCATGGGTCTGACACCAAATGAGAACCTATACTTTCATCTGAGTATGAGGCTTCTTCCACCACCCTCACGTTCAACCTCATCTCTTTTTGCCTGCCTTGGTACTATAGAAGTGGCCTACGCTGCAGGATCTGGCCAGTGCCTCCCTGGAGGTGAGAAATACACTACGTTAGGGGGAATGGGGACACTAAGGGACTGACCAATGATCTTTTTGCCCTCTGACATTTTCCATAGGAGGTAAACCAGCTCTGGGCTGGCCTGGGCTACTATTCTCGAGGTCGGCGACTGCAAGAGGGGGCTCGGAAGGTAAGAGAGTAGCAGGAGGGTAGGAGTCTAGGGCCTTGAGTGTCTCATAACCTTGAGTTTTCCCACCCCAATCAGGTAGTAGAGGAGCTAGAGGGTCATATGCCACGTACAGCAGAGGCTCTGCAGCAGCTCCTGCCTGGTGTGGGGCGGTACACAGCTGGGGCCATTGCTTCCATTGCCTTTGGCCAGGTGAGTCCATAGCCCATCTCCACTTTGTACATGTCCACCCTCCTTCCTCTCAGCCCAGAGTGACTTTAGTTCCTCTGTGCCAGGCAGCCGGTGTGGTGGACGGGAATATAGTACGGGTGCTATGCCGTGTTCGAGCCATTGGTGCTGATCCCAGCAGCACTGTTGTCTCCCAGCAGCTCTGGTAGGATACTGGGGTAATGGGAAGAGTATCTGTCAAGGGGCTTTGGCTCACAGCGATGTTACTTTCTTACAGGAGTTTAGCCCAGCAGCTGGTAGACCCAGCACAGCCAGGGGACTTCAACCAAGCAGCCATGGAGCTGGGGGCCACAGTGTGTACTCCACAGCGCCCACATTGCAGCCAATGCCCTGTGCAGGGCCTATGCCGGGCACACCAGAAAGTGAGATTACTGGGGAAAGGGCAGTGAGGGGTCCTAGGGAGTGACCCTTGCCCCATGACACCCACTTTATGCCACTCAGGTGGAACAAGAACAGCTCTCAGCCTCACAACACCTGCTGGGCACTCCTAACATAGAGGAGTGTGGTGAGTACCAACCCTAGCCTGTGCCCTCGCCCTTCTTGGCCTCATCAGGGAGCTGTCTACAGAAAACTCATCTCAGTTCTTTTGTCACCTGAGTAAGGTTCTGCAGACTTGGACTCAGGTCTGCTGTCTGGGCTGGGTGCCTGAATGGGGCTTGGGGATCTCTGTTCCCAGCTCCCAACACTGGGCAGTGCCAGCTGTGCCTGCCTCTCACAGAGCCTTGGGACCAGACCCTGGGGGTGGCCAACTTTCCCCGAAAGGCCAGCCGTAGGCCCCCCAGGGAGGAATGCTCTGCTACCTGCATTCTGGAGCAACCTAAGGCCCTTGGGGGTGCCCGAATTCTTCTGGTACAGCGGCCCAAGTCAGGTACCAAAGGGCAGAGGCGTGTGCAGTAAGGGAGGGTTGAAGGAGTAAGCAGTAAGTAAGGCCTCACCACTACCTGGCCGCCCTCTCTCTCAGGTCTGCTGGCAGGACTGTGGGAGTTCCCATCTGTGACCTTGAAGCCCTCAGAGAAGCATCAGTACAAGGCCCTGCTGCAAGAACTACAGAATTGGGCTGGGCCCCTCCCAGAGGGCCACCTTCGGCACTTTGGGCAGGTGAGTGAGCAGCAGAGGTGCCAGGAATAATGGCTTTTGAGGTCATATCCACAGGTTATTTAAGCCCCTTGGCCCTCCCTCCAGGTGGTCCACATCTTCTCTCACATCAAGCTGACATACCAAGTGTACGGTCTGGCCATGGAGGGGCAAATCCCAGTGACCAGCACACCACCTGGTGCTCGCTGGCTGACAAGGGAAGAATTTCGCACCGCAGCTGTCTCCACTGCCATGAAAAAGGCACTATTTTTATTGTCTTTGTTCTATTTTGTGTTTCCTACATGTTCCACATGAGTCTATTACTGTATAAACAGGACAAAAAAAGCATATTTTAGACAGAAGTGCTGGGGTATGAAGTTGAGGGTAGAATATAAGGGTTTGCCTTTCAAAGAAGGTGCCAGCCCTGTCTTCCCCCTCTCTTCTTGCCTAGGTGTTTCGTGTATATGAGGGACAACAGCCAGGGACCTGCAAGGTGAGTCTCTGTCCTCATCCAGCCATCTGTCCCCTGGATACATGGTTTTTAGTTAAATGATACACATTTAAGTGAATCTTCTCCAGTCCAGGCTTCACTAGGGGTAAAGGAATAGTTCCTGACCTGGGGACCTGTCAGTGTGGGATGCAGGGTAAGGGGACAGGAGCAAATTGACAGGAGACAGTCCAGTGTCACAAGTGTGTAAATTGTGTGTACTAGGTTTTGTGGGATATAAGGTAGGGAGCTGTCAGTTTTATTTGGGAGGAAGTAGCTAATAATCTGGGCCCCAGAAATGGTTTGTTTTCTTTAGATTTGGGAGAAGAATCAGGAGTAAGAATTTTTTTTTTTTTTTTTGAGACAGAGTCTCACTGTGTTGCCCTCGGTAGACAGCTATTTCGTCACAGCTCACATCAACCTCTAACTCTTGGGCTTAAGCTATTCTCTTGTCTGAGCCTCCCAAGTAGCTGGAACTACAGGCACCCACCACAATGCCTAGCTATTTTTTGGTTGCATTTGTTGTTTTCCAGGCTGGGCTCGAACCCATCAGTTTTGGTGTATGTGGCCGGCTCACTGAGCTACGGATGCTAAGCCTTTTTTTCTTGAGATAGAGTCTGACTCTTTCACCCTGGGTAGAGTGCTGTGGCATCATTATAGCTCACAACAACCTTAAACTCTTGGACTCAAGCCATCCTCTTGCCTCAGTCTCCCAAGTAGCTGGGACTATAGGTACCCACCATAATATACAGCTAGTTTTTTTTGTGTGTATGTGTGTGTTTTTGTTTTTGTTTTTAATTTTTAATAGAGGGAGGGTCTCAATTTTTCTCAGCCTGGTTTCTAACTCCTGAGCTCAAACAACCCTGCCTCAGCCTCCCAGTGGCCTAGGAGGCACGAGCCAGTCAGTGCCTGGCCAGTAAGGATATTCTTTCCAGGCCCAAGAGTGTAGTATAAGCAAAGGTGGTTCCCAGTACAGTCTGCAGTGCTCGAGGAGCTGTGGTCAGTTGGTTTATCAGGAGATGGTAGGAAGGCCAGCCCAGCTCAGTTAGAGTTTAAGCACCAGGCCACTTGGAAACAGTTTCGGTGGAAAGAGGACTCAGATTTGTATTTTAGGAAGATTCCTTGGGGCAGCATTTTGGAGAGTTGATTGAAGAGATAGATACTGGAGACAGATTGAAAGCTCAACAGCATTCCAGGCTAAAACCTGAGGTACCTCAGTAGAGTGGAGGAAATACATGGAAGGAAAAGATTCCCTGTTCTCCCTCCTCAGTACCTCCCTCCTTTGGCTTCTGCACAGGGTTCCAAAAGGTCACAGATGTCCACTCCATCCAGCCGGAAAAAGACCAGCCAGGGCCAGCAAGTCCTGGAGAGCTTCTTTCAGCCCCACATCTCCACTAATGTACCCATCCCCAACTCTGCAGCTGAGTGATGCCTCTGGAAGACTCCACTCCCTGAAAATCTTGTTATTAATAAAGTACTTATTTTTATAGTCATTTTGGAAAGCTTTATACCTCTCCCTAACCCTCTCACTCATGGTAAAGTCCAGCTTGGTCCTGACTTCTACCAGCTGAGCTCCCAGCCAGCCCTGAGCAGATGAAAGAGGAGTGTTCTGTCCAGAGTGATCTCTCTTCCCTCAACCCCCAGGAGAGGGATGCTGCATGGAGCATCTGGCTGTGGCTGATACCCAACACTCCATCTAGGTTTCTGTTTAGCTCTGATTGGAGCTGTGGCATCACCCTAGAGCAGGTGATTGGGGCTCAATCCTGACCCAGCCCCTCCCCACCTGCAGTGGTTGTTCCCTAGGGGCAGGGGAGGATTTGTTCTGTCTTAAATCCTACTTCAAATACAAAATCATTTTTTGAGGGATATATATGTAGTGAAACAATACAGGAAAAGTGTTCATAATCACAGAATTTGGGAGCTGAGTGGGAAGGAAATGGAATCAGAAATTCAAAGAGGCCTCAAAAGTATTTTTTATGTTTTATTTTCTGCCTCTATAATTTTTTTTTGGAGACAGAGCCTCAAGCTGTTGCCCTGGGTAGAGTGCCATGGCATCACAGCTTATAGCAACCTCTAACTCCTGGGCTCAAGCCATTCTTCTGCCTCCACCCCCCAAGTTGCTGGGACTACAGGTGCCCATGATGACACCTGGCTGTTTTTTTTTGTTTGTTTTGTTTTGGTTTTTTTTTTTTTGGTTGCAGCCATCATTGTTTGGTGGCCCGGGCTGGATTCAAACCTGCCAGCTTAGGTGTACGTGGCTGACGCCTTAGCTGCTTGAGCCACAAGCTCCGAGCCTGTAATTTCTATTCCTTATATTGTGCATATGCATTTTACGTCATATATGGTCCTTTGTTTTTTAAAAAATTCCCCCTTCTTTGGAGCCCAGTAATGCCAGGTACTGAATAGAGGAGGTCATACCTAGCCCCTGAGGGCAAAGCCTTTCACCAGCTATGTCTCCTGTGGGTATTCCTCAGTTTCAGCAGGCCTTATACTGGACTGGTGGCCCTGGCCCACCAAAAGTCTGAACTCTTTTTGGTTGGGGGAAGAGAGATCACTCTGGACCAAACACTCCTCTTTCTTCTGCCCAGGGCTGGCTGGGAGCTCAGCTTCGGGACTGGTGGTCCTGGTCCTTCTCAAGCTTCCTGGCTTGCTCCTCCACTGACTGCCAGAGGTCCCCAATGTTTGGGCTTGGCCAAAGCCTGTGGCCCCCTGCCTCTGAATCAACTCCAGGAAGAAGGTGTCCTCAACAAAAAGGCACTTGGTGAAGACCTGAAGCAGGAACTTGCCTTTAACACCATCTAGCAGGATTCCCTGTTGGGCCAGAAGGCTAGGCTTGTGCCCTGCAGTTGGGAACTGTCTCTTGTCTGGCTGCTGGTAGTATGCCTTAGGGGGAGACAGTATGTCCCGGGCCCACACCACACCCCTGGTGGCCTCCATGATGTTGGGCGTATATAGCCCCACATGCTGCAGGCCCGGCCCCCTGTGAACTGCTCCACCTGGTCCTGTCCAGGCCAGGAACTGCTCCACCTGGAACTGTCCTTGGGTGGCCCCTCTCAAGGACTCAGCCAGCAGAAGGGTGGAAGCAACACTGCTGGGGTCTGCAGGGCAGTGAGCCGCAGCCACCCACGCCCAGACCCTGCTGCCACCTTGAGGCCCAGTTCCGGATCCTCACCTGGCTTCACCGGCAAGTGGTAAAACCCCAGGCAGTCGTTGAACCAGCGCGAGAGTGTGAGGGAGCTGCCAGGGATGCAGGCCAAGGTCAGATGGTCCACGTGACTGACCCAGCCAGGGCCCGGCGTGGAGGGCATGGGCTCAAAGCCGGGGAGGAAGATCCCCCAGTACCCCAGTATCCTGCACGCTCCAGCAAGGTCAGGCTGATATTGCCAACGAGCAAGTTGACCACAGCATAGATGGCGGCTCCTTGCGCATACAGCACTCTAACAGGAGGCACTGGCATGCGCCAACCCCTCCGCAACCAGCGCTCGGGCTGCTGCACCGGCGTCTGCCACGTCAAAGCACAGGTTCGTGACGCTGGGCATCACATGCCACGGGTCCAGGCTGTACAGAGGCTCCCGGGGTCGCATGCCCTTGTTTACCAAAATGACAGCATCACGGCTGCTCAAGGCCAGCTGCAGCCAACCGTCTGCCTCCCGCACCGCCAGGTGCTGGAAGCCATAGCGACGCTGCAGGTCCACTGCAGAGTCTGTCCCATGGGCACATGAAAGGCGATGTGGCAAAGACAGCGGGTAGGCACGGTCATGGCCGGTAGTCTGGACCTCTACCTGTCCTTGGGGACCACTTATTTGCACTCCGGAGCTCTCAGTCCCAGGCTGATGGAGTCCAATTCTTTTTTTTTTTTTATTAAATCATAGCTGTGTACGTTAATGCAATCATGGGGTACACTGTGCTGGTTTATTTACAATTTGAAATATTTTCATTGAACTGGTTAACATAGCTTTCATGGCATTTTCTTAGTTATTTTGTGTTCAGACATTTATATTCTACATTTAGTAAGTTTCACGTATACCCTTCTAAGATGCACTGCAGGTGTGAACCCACCAATTACCCTCCCTCCACCCATGCTCCCCCCATGCTCCCCACCCTTGCCCCTTTCTCCATATTCTTGTGCTGTAGTTGCCTTATAGCTTTCTTATGAAAGCTACAAATTAGTTTCATAGTAGGGCTGAGTACATTGGATACTTTTTCTTCCATTCTTGAGATACTTTGCTAAGAAGAATATGTTCCAGCTCCATCCATGTAAACATGAAGGAGGTAAAGTCTCCATCTTTCTTTA
>CAUYON010134946.1:0-13043 GCA_963573935.1 Arctocebus calabarensis | reverse complement strand
ACTGTTACAGTTAGCCTTCATGGCATTTTCTTGATCACTGTATAAAGACATTGATACTCTACATTTAATAAGTTTCCCCAGTACCCTGCTAAGATGCACCGTAGGTGTGATCCCACCAATTGCCCTCCCTCTACCCATACTCCCCCCTCCCCATTTGCCAAGAAAGTTTTTGTTTTGTTTTTTACAAAAGTGGCACACAAGAAAGACGATCAAGTAGTATGTTTTCTTGTTCCTCCTCAAGGTTTCCTGAGATTCCAATAAGACATGGAGATATGTCTGAGAATGCGTGCATGGCAGTATTTACAAGATCTGGAAGAAATAGCCCTTGCTGGAGGGTGGATTACCTGGAGAGGACGGCTGTCAAATCTCCCCAGTGTCAACGTGCATTTCTTTTCTTTGCATTAAGTTTAACTTCTAGCATTGATGAGCTGGCCTAAATCAATTATTACTTTGGAGGTTGTAAAACAATGACTTGTTACTTCCAGATTTATGCTGTTTTATTTCTTACTTTGGCCTCCAAATTAGGAAATAAGTGTGTGACCTCAGCTCACTTGGTCTCCTGACCTCTTCCATAATCTTTCCTGTGATTAACGCATTGTGTGTGCACTTGCCCTTTCTTATTTCTCAAACATCCATTTGCTTAGCACCCCCAGCCTGATTGTTGTATGGCTTAATTCTTCTTATTTTTCGTTTCTTGGCTTAAACGTCCTGTCTACAAATTTTCCTTTCTTGACCAATCAGTGTAAACTGACTGTTGCCTGCCGTGTGTTACAGGACACTCCTTAAAATTCATCATAGCATTCGTGATATCTGACAGTTACTTTGGTTCTTTCCTATTTTCCCTCAAAAAATGTCAGTTCCAGGAGAGCAAGTGTCTGTTTCTACTATATCACACCTGGTGTAAAATTGAAAAATGCTTTTTTGAGTAAAAGGAACAATCAGTTTATGCACTTATTAAACTTTTACCTTTTTAATTTTTTATTAATGTTAGACATAAAATATGTTTTTAAAATTTTAAATATGTGTAATGGCTGCAAACTAGTACAGCCATCCCGGAAAGAATTATGGAGATTCCTCAAGAACTAAAAGTAAACCTTCCATTTGGTCCAGCAATCTCATTTCTAGGTATCCACACAAAAGAAAAAAGTCATTTTGCCATGAGGACATTTGCATGCAAATGTTTACTGCAGCACAATTCACAGTTGGAAAGGTGTAGAAGCCACCCAGTTGCCCTTCAGCACACGAATGGACTACTGTGGTGTGTGTATAACATGAAATACCATCAGCTGTGAAAGATGGAGATTTCATGGTTTATTGTGACAATGTGGATGGATTTGGAGAACATTCTCCTAAGCAAAATATCACAAGAATGGAAAACAAGCACCACATGTACTTAGTATTTAATTAGCGTCAGTAGATTAACAAATGTATGCTTGCATGAGGGAAAAACTCAACTAAATTCAAGTAGGGGGAGAGCTGGGTAAATTCCCACCCAGCAGTAATATCACACAGGTATGATGCACACTTCCTGGGTGAAGGGAAAAACTACAACTCAGACTTTAACCTTACAGAAAGTGGATTATGTGCCTTAATCCTATGTACCCCCATATTAATCTGAAATTTAAAAATATAAAAAACATAATATATGTATGTGTGTATATATATACAAATATAAATAAAATCCTAATTTGGTTCAATAGTAATTTGGTTCAACTGAGATGGAGAGAGAAAGATATGAAGGGGAGAGGGGGGAGAGAGGGAGAGAGAGAAAATGAATTGGGAATGCTAACAAAGAATTAAAGAATTATAGGACCAAAGTCCAAAACGCAATAAATGAAACCTAGAGAAACATGAACCTGGTCTTTAGCTCCACTTTTTTTTTAGGAATATCTGCCAATTCTTGAAGTAATCTGACAGGTTAAGGAGTAGATGAGAAAGATTTTGAAAAATTTATAGGGATAAAATTAAAAATTGAGTTCAAGTCTTGCCAGGAGGCATTGGCAAATCACTCAAACTTCTAATTAGAATTCTGATGGTCTAAACCTCTGAAAAAAGGGGGAAAGATATTTGCAACTTTTAATTGCAATCCGTGATAGCATTAAAGTCATTCTGGTATGCTGATAATCTTAAACACCTGCATAATGAAATGTAAGACCACTCTAGAGAAAAGAAAATTCTTCCAGACCTTAAATCCTCTTTTTCATTTTCATAATGAACCTAGCAAACAGTATAGAACAACCAGGCAAATGAAAAAATAAAGAGAGAAAGTGGCACAAAAAAGAATAGCACCAGAGAAACAATAGTAAATAATAACAAACAATGGTTAAATGGTTTTAGAAAGTAATGGATACATGTACAATGAAAGCCAATTATTCATCTCAGAGGTTTTCAATGTAGCCATTACTTTCTAATAAGAGTGAGTAACAAGTTTCTTGGTCTTTCCCCTCAAGACATTTGGCCATGGCCTTGTTTCTATCTGTCAATAGCAACCCTTTGGTTCCAGCACTTAGCCTCTTCATCTCCTTTCTTTCTACCGCCCCCTACACATGATTGGTAGGAAATCTCTAGTCTTATTTCAAACCAAAGGTAAATACAGAAGTTGACCTTTCCCATAGCCTCATGGCTGCCACCTTGCACCCTAATTTAGTGTCTTACCCTTTCTTATAGTCTCTGCTTGTATTCTTAACACAATAGTCAGCATAACTCCCTTATAGCACAAAACAAACCAGATTGTCCTTTGCTCAAAATTCTGCAACAGCCACCTTTGTTCTCAGATTTAAAGATGAAATTCTCAAAGTATCTTATGATACTCTACCTTTACAAATTCATGTCATAGCCTTAGAATAAGTTTTATAGCTATAAAATAAACTACAATTACCCCACCTAAAATTTGACTGTACCACTGTGTGCCATAGGATGTTGGTTAACTTTAATTCTGCATTTTCTATAATATTCATCTTTTAAAAATTTAGTCAAGCCAAAAAATGCAATGATGATTATTTATTGGATGCTTATATCAATCCTTAAAATAAAAAAAGTCACACTGGGGCAGTGCCTGTTGCTCCAGTGAGTAGGGCACCAGCCCCATATACTGAGGTGGCAGGTTCCAACCCTGCCCCAGCGAACTGCAAGAAAAAAATAGCTGGGCGTTGTGGTGGGCGCCTGTAGTCTCAGCTACTCGGGAGGTTGAGGAAATAGAATTGCCTAAGCCCAGGAGTTGGAGGTTGCTGAGAGCTGTTATGCACAGAACTCTACTGAGGGCGATAAAGTGAAACTCTGTCTCAAACAAACAAACAAACAAAATACAAAAAACCTCACACTTCCTGGGTGAAGGGCAAAACTACAACTCAGACTTTAACCTTACAGAAAGCAAATTATGTTACTTGTTTTTACCTCCATATTAATCTGAAATTTAAAAATACTATATATAATTAAATATATATAATCAAATATATGCACATATATAATATAAAATATATTTGATTATATATATTTAATATATAAAATTATTATATATTAATATATAATATTAATATAATATAATATGTGTATATATTTGATTATATATTTAATATATAAAATATATTGATTATATATATAAGAGTTTCACTTTATCGCCCTCAGTAGAGTGCTGTGCATAACAGCTCTCAGCAACCTCCATTATATATATAATATAATATGTGTATATATTTGATATGGTCCAGGAGTCCTGCTTCTAGTAATGGCACCACAATAAAGTTTGGTACCAGAATAAAGTTTGGGTCATTATAAGCAATTCAATTTTCTAGGGATTATATTAGAGAATAGTGGGAAAGAGGGTGGTCACCACAGGGTAGAATGAGGGTTCTGTGTGATGATAGAACAGTTTTGTAATCTTGATTGTGTGACAAAAATATATACATGAGATAAAACTGCAAGAATTAAATATGTAAAGCACACATGAATGAGTGCAAGTAAAATTGGTGAAATTTGAATAAGGTGTATATTATAAAAAAAAGAAATAATGTTGATTGATGAGCATTAACTGCTGTTGTAAACAAGTGTTGGTTTAAAAAAACTCTCTATCTTATGAAAATTTGGTTTTGCAGGAGTTAGCCTTATTACTTTTATCATTTTTGCTTTCATATAGTGTTTACTGATTATTGCAATTTCTCTTTGGGCACCAGATTAGCTCATTTATTAACCTATTTAAATTTACTGATTATCTAAATGTAAATGAAACTGGATATATGACTATTACTTTTATTTCTTGTGTGTATTTTGCTTTTGTGTAATGTTTCACAAAGAAATTTCCCATTGAACCCCAGCAGGCTCTTTTAATGATAGGTTAAAAATGAATAGACTTGGATATAAATAAGCATGGATGTAAAGAACTATATGATGCAAATGAAAATAACTTCATGCAGCAGAAAACTAGAAACAAGAATACAATCCTGATTACTATAAAGTTTTAAAACCTTTTGTTCAATGAAACAAGTTTAAAGCTACATTTCAAATCAGAATTGTCAGAGTTTGGAATTTGAGATTTTCCAAAGCGTCATTTCCCCTGGTCATTCAGATATCTATTTTTTTTTTCTTTTCCATTTCTACCTAAATGCAAGTGGTAACTACTTTTTGACTATAATTCATTTTCATCAATCAGCACAATTAGATTATGTAATTGAACTAAAATTAGAATAATCAAAGTTAAGACAATGCTATCTAATCATTTAATATAAACTTCTTTTAGCAAGATGACTGATACATTAATAAAACTAACAACCTTGGTTACTGTCACTGTGACCTGGACCCTCCTAGGCCACATCCTGGATCATGATCTCAGACGTCACCCAGAGTGGAAACTGACCCACGTTAGTGGAAAACTGGAAACCACATTTTGATATTCAATTCTAGGGAGGAAACTGTTTTGTCAGAAACAATTTACTTTGCAATTTTTTATTTCAATTATCTGTAGCATGATGGCTAAACTGTGCTTTCTTCTCTTTGGCTCTGATTTGTTGAGGAAGCTCAGAGAAGTCAGGACAGCCACATGGACACAGCTGCCAAGACCATTCCTTATAAAGAGGGTCATTTCTACACAATAGAGAAAGCACATTTCCTGCCCCTGTCAAATTTCTGTCTACCTTGAGATAGAAAAATACCTTCTACTTTACTTTCCCAAATTAGCATTAAATTGTTAAAGAGAAAGAAAATTATATCTTTAAGTGTCATGCAGTATAAGACAAATAATTGAAATTTACCTTCATATCAATGTTTGTTTTCACATAAATGTTTTTATACTTAAATACATCTTAGTACACATTATGTTTATGTATCTTTCAGTAACTACATTTCTGTTTATGTGTCCACAAAACTAACTTAATTCCACAATTTATAATAATAAAATATTGTGTAACTTCTTAAAATATTCAAGAACAAAGAAAACCTAAGAACATTTGAACAAATGTTTAATTTTTATATAGGTTTTTCTTTCTTTTGTAACATAACGTAGGCAATGTGTTATCTAGAAAATCTATCCTATTTCAAGCAATATTTACTGAACTGCTAATCTCTCTGTTCTTAAAAGGCTTTTGATACTCAATTTAGGGTAATAATGGTACTAATCACATGATGTTAGATTCAAAATTCTAAAGCTTCTAAAATTTGTGTCATTCTCATTTATAAATCTTTTTCTTAAGAAATCAATTTTAAAAAGCAATCTGGGACTGTTTATAACCACATTTTATTTAGTTCACTCAATACATACTGATTGAGTGTTGAATTTACACAGGAAAAATTTGTTTCATGTGACTCAAACAGCAATAAACAAGAAAAAAATTCCTGCCCTCAGGTAACTTAGAACAAATGGGTGTAATAATACAGAAATTACTGATTGCTATGAAAATATGTTGACTTTCCTCTATACATTATTTTTTTCTCAAAATTATTGCATGTAATCGTTATTCATCTCTCTTCCCCTTTCACTTATACTTTAAATTGAGCTTTTAAAATTATAGGATTATTTTTATTTTCTGGCGATGATTCTTTTTCATTATACAGGCAAAGCAACTCTTATAGTATAGAGCTGACAATTCTTATAATTCTTTTGTCTGTGACACAATTGAGTTGACAATTCTTATAATTCTTTTTATAGAATTGATTCCAAATACAGATACCATCCAAATAAACTGTGGGCAAATCTAGAAGTGAGACAGTGTAAAAGAGTTCTTATTTCTGTATTGGCTTGAAATACTGAGAATTCCTCAAAGTTAGTGCTGCGTCAAACCTTTCACATCACCAGGCCGTCTTTGTTTTGCAGCGTATGCAGTTCACATAGCTGCCTAGGTTTGAATGGCTTGCTTGACAAGAATGGCAAAATCACCTCCTTATACTCTGACTCATGTTCATACTTATTTTGATTAGAATTTTCCTGGGGCAAAGAACATGCCTTATTCATCACTTTAAAATGAGAGCATCCAAAACAAGGAATTACAATAGTAGTTAAGCAATTCATATGTTCTGAATTATTTGTTGTTGACTATGTAACTACATTTTTGAGGGGATGAAAACACAATTTAGCCTTAAGGTGAACTCAGGGAAATTGCTTAATCTATCAGAGGGAAGATTTACTTGTTCCACGTACAGGAAAGCAAGCTCACCCTTGAGAGTCAGCCAAGGTACTAATTCCTTCAGGAATTATTTCCTGACCTTCCTTTCTACTGGCCATACCCTCTCCTGGGTATGGAGGAACCCTGTAAGAAAGATTAAGGAAACACAAATGAACATCAATGTGACTTCATATGATACACTGTATCAAAAATACCAAACAATGACTCATGGCAGAGGTAGCCATTGAGGAAAAGGCCTGCAAGGAAATTTCATGATGGTGAAAAGATATTTACAAAGTACCTGTGACTATGGTGATCAAATATTCATTTTGCCAGGGATAGATTCACTTCATGCTTCTTGCCTTACTTTATCAATAGCTCTCTGTTTCACTCTCCTAAATGTTCGGGATTAGACAATGATTTGCGTGGTTACTTTATGAAGGTTTATGTGTTAATTTGGAACAGTTTTAGGAGGAACTTTTCCAAATAGTTAAGTGTCATACAATGAAAATTTGTACAAGCTTGTGTAGGTATAATTTCACGTTCAGTATATAAAGGCTCAATTTGATCAAAATTTAGTCAAATGTATCTGGAAACATAGCTTTTTGGCAATTCACTAAGAATATCATTTAGTTACATGCGGATTTTGTAAATGACTTCTGGGGGGTTATTTTTTACTTACTTTTTTTTCTTTTACTCACTTCTGATAACTTCTACACACAGTCATTTAGAAAGAGATTTTGTTTGTTTTTAATCCATTTTTACTTTGCCTTTATGAGCCAAGATTCAGGAAGATGAAAAGAAATAGTGAGAGATGTTCATTTTTTTCTTTCCTAATTTCTTTAGACTAACACTGTTTCTAACAATTATTTAAGAAAGGAAACAAGATCTCATAGAAAATTCTTCTTCGTGGTTATTTACCAGTCTTCTCTGTTACTAGCACAAAAACAGTACTGTTACTTCAAGAAATTTCTAAAGGAGTCTTATCTTAGCCATAATCTAAAAAGCAAAACAAAGACAAAAAATAAACATAGAATATTGCATAGCTATTTATAAAAACAAAGGCTTTGCTATCATGCATGTATGGTAGTGCAACCCTGTAATCCCATGTCCTTGCAAAGCTGAGGTGAGGAGATTGCTTGAACCTATCAGTTTGAGACCCACGTGGACAATCTAGTGAGACCTTATCTCAAAAAAATTTTATGTATGAAAATCGTTTCTCTTACAAAATCTGTTTTGAATGTTCGCTGAAAGATTTGCATACATCTTTTGTCAATCTAAATGCTAAAATATTAGTTATGAAAAAGAACAATGTCAGACTCTGCTAATGTACAAAGGAATAGCATGTTTAAACTACTATTTCTAAAAGTAAAAATAGAGATACAGATCACACTATTAGAAATGTAAGACTTTGAGAGAGTCTTCATATTATTAGAAATTCGTGATTGAGAAAATTTGCTTGGTGAGTGATAAACACAAATTTACTATTATGATTCTAAGAAAATGTAAAAGATTGAATAGTTTTTAAAAAGAGTTTGTAATCAGTGATGGAGGCTACTTGGAGAATTAAACTAATCGTGAAATATTAATGTGTTAATTCCTACCTGTAAGTAAAATTATGCTTAGAGTTGAAGACTGGCAGATTTCTTTTCTTGCCCTATAGCAAACATCCACAATCTGTTTAAAGTGTATAATTACTGGTAATGAGTAATTTATTAAATTTATTATATTTTTGACTAATCTTAATATTCTTGATATTCAGACCATTTAAAATTATAGCATTTTTATAGAAAATACATTAACTTTAACTTAATTTTCAATAACCATTTTTGAAGGAAATATTACTTAAAGAAATTTTAATGGGTTATATTAAAAGAAAAGAAAGGAGTTTTTTAATTTTAAAAGCTATCAGCCTTTGGGCTATCTGGTGTGGTTTTAAGTGCGGGATCTTTAATTTCTCTTATATCACAAGTAAGAGTTATGTTTCTTGGCCCCATTTTAACCAAACTGAAATTTTTATGTAACACTCTGCTATGTAATTATTCTGGGTGGAAAAATTCTCTTTCATGCTCTAAAACTAAAGAAGATAAAGAAGTGTGGTTGCGAGGTACAAACATAAGATAACAAAATAAGTCATTTTATTTTCATGTTTAACTTTGTTTCCATTTTATAGAGATGTATAATCACCAAGATTATATTTCTTGTACATGTTTTAGTCCCTGTACATTTTATATTTCTTCTTTGTATTGTCCAGCAAAATTGAAATGAACTTAATATTTGTTGGTAGCTTTTCTTTCTTTGCACTCCAAGCTCCATGAAGGTATGCCCATTAAAAAAAAACAAAAAACAAAAAACAATTATTGTTCCCATCTTAAAAAAATAGTACCACCAACTAACCAGGAACAAAATCTGGAAACCAGCGAGTGCTTACTTACATGGTTCTTTCTCTCATTTTTCATATAAATATGTTATGAAGTCTTAGTTTATTGTAATTTCGAAATATTCTCTGAATCTAAACATTTATCCACACTTTCTCCCAATATGACTTTGAACTCTCTTTGACTTCTAACTGGGTTATACGGGTCTTCATCCCAACCCCTAGTCATCCAATACATTTGCACAGCTGCAACCAAAGTAACTTTTCAAAATGCAACTCTAACTATGTATCTTTGCTTCCTAAAGTGAAGGCTATTTACCTGCTTCCTCTTCAATCTGATTTCAAGCATTGCTCCACCACGAGTTTGTAGTATAGCCTCAGGAACTTATTTTATTCCTTTACAATGGCCATGGTACATCAAGGATCAACCTGATGCTGTACCTTTACCAAAAAAGGGCTTTCTTCCCTTCTTTTATCTTCTTATCTACTATTCATCCTCAGATGTTAGTTCAAATGGCACTTCCCCAAAGAAGACTTTATTGACCCTCTATTCTAGGTCAATGCTTCATTTTAAAGGTTTTCACCAACTGTGTATCTCCTTTTACAGCGTCTGTCAGAGTTAAGAGTTGTTATTTATTTGTGTAATTATTTGATTAATGTCTGGTTCCCTGAGTTAAGAAGACAACAAAAGAGCAGAGACAGTGTCTGCTTTAGCAGCTAGGATGGTGTTAGACATACAGGGACTGCCAATAAATATCTATTGAATGAACATGTGAATAAACACAGATCTATTTGTCTTATAAAAAAAGAAGAGTGTAGGCCACAATACTTGCCTAATGAAATCAGGATGTGTTAGTAATCTTTGAGTCCAGAGGTGATGTGATGGAGAAATAATGTGTTGCTAAATATAAAATTCTTAAGTCCCTACTGCAGGTAAAAATAGAAAAAAAGAAAAGACACATAGAACAAGAATTAACAATAGTCATTGACAGCTTCCAGAGAATGACAGCCATTCAGAATGATTACTGTTACATTCTGGGGCAGAATCAAATTTTTCCTTTCTCACAGCAGGTTGATCATAACTTCTACTGATCTTCTATAAGCTCAGTGAGTTTTAATATTTTCACCAAATCCATCCCAAACACTGTGGTCTTAATATTGCCAGTAATCTTTGAGTACGGCATTTTTCTACAAGAATGTCTCTGTTTGTGCATAATGGTTACCATGGTTAAAAAAATATTTCCTGAGAATGGTCTTTTAAAGCAGTTATCACATTCAGGCAAACATCTGTTTTAGAGTTGATAAGGTTGAGAAAGCAGATAACGTGCAGAAATGTTGCCACTGGCTATGATGGTCTCAGGAGATACTGAGTATAATATTTCCAGAAAGATAATTTTAAATATCAGGCAAATAATTCTCTATTGTGCAAGCTAGCAATCCTATTCATTACAGGAAGAGAAAGCAGATTCCCTGCAAAAATAAAATAATTTGAAATTATATTCTAATATAATAAAATATGTCTGATATATCAATAATTCAATATTAAAAGAGTTAAATGGGTAAAGGGACAATATATGAAAAGGAGAAGCAGAGGAAAGGAAACAAAAATTAGAGGGAGATAAGAAATTAAGAGAAAGAGGAAACATTCAAGTCATTAAGAGATAGCATATCAAATTTTTGAAATGTATGGTCACTTCCCATCAGTGATAGAATAAAATTATATTGTCAAGCACTATAATTACCCTTTGATTAAATCAGTACTACTCTTGTCTCATATGTAAAATTAATGGCAAAATTCCAGTACCTAAAGCAGGGGTCCTCAAACTATGGCCCGCTGAAGACTTTCATCCGGTCCACTGGGAGTTTTTGCCTCTGCTGCCTGTCCTGTTTAGCAGTGGACTCATCCTGGGCCCTCAAAATCTTTTAGCAGAAAAGTCATTGGTTGTATTCCCAAACAAAACACGTGTGGATTCACTGGAAAAGTTGCAAAGGGAGTTCCAATTTAAATTTAAAGAATTTCATCTGCATGAACAGGACATACAGCTTTTCCATAACCCATTTTCTGTTGACATTGAAAATATAGAGGTCAGTGCCTGAAGTCGCTGCCACGGCCGCCCCTCTGCCAGCTGCTCTGGGGCCACCTCGGGCCAGCATCTCCGGCAGGCGGGAGTCAGGCGCTGAAGGGTGCGGTGGGGGAAGCTGAGTGCTCCTGTGGCTCCATCTCTGACTCTGCATGGGTGGTGGCTTGCTGGCTTCTCCATGGGGCTGGCCTGGGGTGCCCAGATGCTCTAAGAGCATTTCCTCTGTTTCTTGGAGGACACACACAGTGGGATTCAGAATTCCTGGAGAATTGCCTTTGTGAGAAGCTGGAAGTACTTCTTTAAATTCCTTCTCTTAGTTTTTCAAAGAAACATCAAGAAACCATGAACAACATTAGTAATGAAGAGTTTGACTGCCACTTGCTTAATGGAGGTTTTATTGCCAAGGACATTCTGGACCAAAAAATCAATGAAGTTCCCTCTTCCATGTAGCAGACCTTGGAGATGCTCTGAAGAAACACTGAAGAAGGCTGAAAGCTCTTCCTCATATCACTCCCTTTTATGCAGTCAAATGTAATGATATTGGTGGTGGCTTTCCTGAATCTGAGGATGTGAAGCTTAAATTTGAAGAGATCACGGGTGTAATCAACCCAGCATTGGACAAGTACTTTCCATCAGACTCTGGAGTGAGAATCATAGCTCAGCCAAGCAAGTATTATGTTGCATCAGTCTTCAACTTGCTGTTAATATTATTGCCAAAAAAATTGTATTAAAGGAACAGATAGACTCTGATGATGCAAATGAGTCTGGTGAAAAAACTTTTATGTATTACATCAATGATGGAGTATATGAATTGTTTAATTGCATCCTTTATAATCATGCTCATATAAAGCCTCTTTAGAGGCCTAAACCAGATGAGAAGTATTATTCATCCAGCATATGGGGACCAACATGTGATGACCTTGACTGGATAGTTGAGTGCTGTGACCTGCTAGAAATGCATGTGGGTGACTGGATGCTCTTTGAAAATATGGGTGCTTACACTGTAGCTGCTGCTTCTACTTTCAATGGATTCCAGAGTCCGACTATCTACTATGTGATGTTGGGACCAACGTGGCAACTCGTGCAGCAAATTCAGAACCCCAACTACCTACCCAAAGTAGAAGAGCAGGATGTTGGCATTCTGCTTGTGTCTTGTGCTTGGGAAAGTAGAATGAAATGTCACCCAGCAACTTGTGCTTCAGCTAGTATTAGTGTGTAGATATCATTTTGTAGCTGTTAACTGCGAGTTTAGCTTGAATTAAGGGATTTGGGGGGACCATTTAACTTAATTATTGCTAGTTTTGAAATGTCTTTGTAAGAGTAGGGTTGGCACAGATGTAGCAATATGTAAGATTAGGAGATGGGGTCACACTTATCTGTGTTCCTATGGAAACCATTTGAATATTTGTTTTAAATGTATTTTTATTCACTTTTCAGACATGCTATGAAAGAGCACCCCTCCACTGTTCAGCAAGCATTTTTAGCTTTTACAGTGGCAGAATGGGGCAAAAGCTTAGTGTTGTGACCTGTCTTAAGAATAAAGTATCTTGAAATAAAAAAAAAAAAAATGTGGATACAATTTACCAAATGGAACTGGCTGAACTGCAGAATTGTGACTCTCTGAAAGACACATTCAAGTCAAGCAGCCTTCCTAATTTCTATTCCTCTCTCCCCTCTAAGATATATTCTAATCTCAGGAACCATGCACTCAAAATGGCAACCATCTTTGGCAGCAATTACATCTGTGAACAGACTTTTTCCAGAATGAAATATCTGAAATCTCCAAATCTAGACTGACGCACACTTACATCACTTGTTACGACTAGCAGTGACAAATATGGAACTAGACATTGACCATTTCATTAGCCAAAAGCAGGCCCATAGTTCCCATTGAAATACTGGTAAGTTTGTTGATTTAACTTTATTTGTTCTTCATTTTAAATATTGTATTTGTTCCCATGTTTTTTTACTTCAAAATAAGATATGTGCAGTGTGCAT
>CAUYON010134941.1:0-14620 GCA_963573935.1 Arctocebus calabarensis | reverse complement strand
CCCCCAGTATTTGTCGTGTGCTTTCCGCTGTTTTCCCAACCCCCTCAAGCCCGGGTGACCGCTTGCGGGCGTGTCTAAAAAAAAAAAAAAACGACTTATCTTACTCTCCAGTTTTTTTTTTTTTTTTTTTGAGACAGACCCTCAAGCTGTCACCCTGGATAGAGTGCTTTGGCATCACAGCTCACAGCAACCTCCAATTCCTGGGCTCAAGCGAGTCTCCTGCCTCTGCCTTCCAAGTAGCTGGGACTACAGGCGCCTGCCACAACGCCCGGCCATTTTTTGGTGGCAGCCGTCATTGTTGTTTGGCGGGCCCGGGCTGGATTCGAACCCGTCAGCTCAGGTGTACATGGCTGGTGCCCTAGCCCGTTAAGCCACAGCCGAGCAGTAGGCTAAGTCTTAACTGAGAACACTAGAGCCTAGGTCAGGAGCAGAGGCCCCATTGTGTGGGACCACGGGAGGCCTGAAGAGCCAGTGGGAATCTGGGGTTGTGATCTCAGGCAAGGCCCTCCTGCTTGGAGATGGGCAGACTGTGTCCATTCCTCACAGAGGGCCATAAGACCTGCTAGAACCTCTCTCCCACCCTTCCCTCTGGGATGTGCAGGGCCGGGGAGGTCCCTCAGTGCCCCCACTTATGATCCCAGTCACCACTAGCATGCCTGATTCCTGCTCCCACACTGAGCCAAGGGCAGGTCTGGGCTGGATCTGCCTGTGCCAGGTAGGGCCAGGCTCACCTGGGGGAAGTCAAAGGGCTCCTCGTCCCACACAGGGTTAAATGAGTTCCCCTGGGAGGTCCGAGTGCGGTACTTGCGCCGTGTATCCACAGGGAGACCGAACATGTCCACCTCCACGTAGATGCCCACCTTCCTGTCGGACAGGAACTGCCCCGAGATCACCTGGGGGTGTGCAGGGTGAGGCAACTGCTCAGAGTTCTGTCCCCAGGGTACCCCAGCCTGAGCCCTCTGGGCCCCACCTTGACCCTCAAGGCATTAGCCACGATGCCGTCCACGATGACCTCAGTGAAGGGGTCGAAGGATTTATCTGGCCGCCGCATGAACTCGGGCTTGAGCAGGTACCCACTGCGCCCATTGTACTCAAACACGCCTGCGTTGAGCTGCATCGCCAAGTCTGGGGGTGCCATGGGGAGGGCAAGAGTCAGGCAGGACAGTACTGTGGGTCGTGGGGGACCAGGGGTCATCAGGGGTCAGTGGAGTACAGGGTTTAGGTTTGGGGTAGGACCAAAAGGCACTGGAGTCCAGATTCAGGAAAGATCAGACACATGAGGGGACTGGAGTCAGCTGTGGTCAGGAGGTGGGGTTAGCAAGGTCTTGGTTAGGCCAGGGCACCTGGGATTAGACAGAGTCAGAAGTCCATTCAGGCAAGACTAGCAGGATTAGGGGTGAGAAGTCAGTAAGACTGGGACCGAGCTCACCTAGGGTTTGGAAGTTGAGGGCGACGAGTTGGCAGCCCACGTTCCAGAAGAGCTGGGGCATGTAGTTGGAGGAGTCCACTCGGGTGCCCTTGGGGTAGATGCGGCTCAGCTGCTGCTTGTTGTATCTGAGGTTGGTAGTCAGGGGCCACTTGGGGTGCCAGTGCCCAACCCTTTGGTGGCCTCCAACTCCTACCCAGCCTTCCCAGGACTCCCACTGCTTTCAGCCTCTGCTTCTCCCCCAGAGAACGTATGGACCTGCCCAAGCCCCAGCCTGGAGTGTAGGGCCCAGGATAATGTGCGGGTGGCATAGTGGGAGCAGGACATCTGGGCCCAGCCCCTAAGCATCCTTCCCTGGCTCGCCTGCACCCAGCACCTCAGGATACTCCACAAACTCCATGGGGCTCTTGGTCAGCTGCTCCATGGCCTTGGTCTCCACGAAGGATGACATTTCAAAGCACTTGTTCCTCTCTGGGGAGTGGGCAAGGAGAGGGAGTCAGGTCTGGCAGGGGCAGGCAGGCCAGATTCCACCTGTGCCACCCACTCCCTACTCACTTCGAGCAGCCTCAAAGGACTTGAACTTGACAGGCTCAATGTAGTTGACGAGTGTGGACATCTCCTCAGTGGCATTGACCTCACTGCTGGCTGTGCCCTGAGGCCCCAAACCCAGGATCAGCAGGGCTGCCCCCACCACCAGACCCCTCTGCTACCATGGCACACCCAGACAGCCTCCTCCCTGGGGCCTGACTAACATACCCTGAGCCCCTCCCTGCCCAGTTTACCTCCTGCCTCCTGGTCACTCCTCCCCTCCCTGGTCCTCAGACACTGGAACCCCTCACCCAAGTCCAGGAGTTCAACTGCCCACACGCATGTGATTTCCATTCCAGCCATTCCTTCCAGGCACCACCTTTTCATCACCCCTTGGTGGCTCATAAGAGCCTGGAACTCAGCCTTTCTGATGGTGACCTCTGTCCCACCCTGCCCACATCCTGATTCTGGAACCCTCTCAAACCTGACCTGATAGGATAACCAGATCGGCCTTTTCTGGGCAACTCCTTAACAACTCCTCAATGCTCCCCTCAAGGCAACACTCCCTCATCTGGCATTGGCCCCCTTCTCCTGCACACTCTGGCCCTGCCACAAGGCCCTTGCACCTGCTGTCCCTGCTTCCTCAGGCCTGCCTCAGGTAGAATATATGCTACCACCCCACCTTCCCACCTATGGGCCTGACCTCATCTGTTGTTGGCTTTTTGGGGTCTGTCTGCTCCTCTTCATCCTCATCTTCTTCCTCATCCTCACGATCAGCAGGTCCAAGAGCATCGGGGCCCCGATTTAGGCCCTCCTCACCCAGAGACTTACGAGGCTCTAGACTAAGCTTCTCCAGCCCCGGCTCCTCCCCATTGCTCAGGCCTGGGCAGCTGTCTGAGCTGGGAGACCCTGCAGAGGATGGGGCCACAGGGGTCAGGGGCCAAAACTGCACACAGATGCGTAGGAAACCCAGACAGCTTATTCCCAGTGTGGGTGTAGGTTTATTAGTGGGACAGTCAAGTGGTACTCTTAGGGCAATGTGGCTTGGAGAGAGGCTAGAGGTCAGGGGTCAGATGGTATTAAACCCAGTGGAAATTTGGAGCCATCACAGGTCAAAGGTGAAGGTTTGGAGTTATACAGAGGAAGGTGTGTAGGATCGCTCAAAAGGATGAGAAGAAAGAAGTGGGGTATGTTAGCCTTAAAAGTGGGAGTAAAAGATAGTAGGGTTACAGGTCAGGGGTCAGTCAAAGCCATATCCAAAGAAGGAGCCAGGGGTCGGATGCAAGAGGGACCTAAATAAAGTGAGAGGTCAAAGATCAGTGTTTTGTTTTGTTTTTGAGACAAGATCTCACTCTGTTGCCCAGAGTAGAGTGCCATGGTATCATCATAGCTCACAGCAACCTCAAACTCTATTGGGCTCAAGTTATCCTCTTGCCTCAGCCTCCAAGGTAACTGGGACTACAGGCACCTACCATGGCTAGTTTTTCTAATTTTTTTTTTTTGTTGTTTGTTTGTTTTTTAAAGACAGAGTCTCAAGCTGCTGCCCTGGGCGTCGTCATACCTCACAGCAACCTCTAACTTCTTGGGCTCAAGCGATCCTCTTGCCTCAGTTTTTCTATTTTTAGTAGACAGAGTCTCACTTTGCTCAGGCTGGTCTCGAACTCCTAAGCTCCAGCAATCCACCTACCTCAGCCTCTAAGAATGCTAGGATTACAGGTTTGAGCTACCATGCCCAGCTCAAAGATTAGATTATAAGCCATGTGAGTGAAGAGACTTGGTGGGGGTCACAGAGCAGGGGCTGAGGTCTGAGTCTCACCAAAGTAAAAGATATGGGTTACTGAGGTCAGAGGTCAGAAGTCAAGGCCATAACCTGGTTGGGGGAGGCTCTGTGAGATGGGAGGCTGAGGAATCAGGAGCTGGGCAGTGACAACTGCAACTGGGGAGTGGCTCCCGAGATATGTGCCTGGAGCCACGGGTCAGAGGTCCTGCACACAGCTGAGAGTGGCTTAAAAGGGGGGCTAAGGGCTGGGGCAGACTCAGGGAGAAAGGAGGGCGAGGCAAGGCTAGGGCGGGACGGGGCTAGAGGTCATGCCATACCAAGCTGAGGGGAGGAGGGCTCGGTGGTGGCAGAGCTTTCACTCAGGGCTGAGTTGCTCTGCTCCAGAGGCCGCTTGCGCACGGAGCTACTGGGGGCAACAGTGCTGGGACGGTGTCGCTTCTTGTTCTTCACCAGGATGCGGCCCATCAGGTCCTGAGGGCTGGGCAGTGGGACCCTTGGGGCCAGCTGGGCAGATGAGGGCGGGTCAGGGTCCACCGGATACCCCTCATCCCCCTGTCCCTGACCTGGTTGTGAGCCCCCATACCGGGTACTTGTCCAGTGGGTCAATGAGCAGTGCATCCCCAAAGATGGAGCGACAGTATTCAGCCATCTTGGCCTGCTGCTTTGCACTGTGATGCCAAGATCAGAGGTCAGAGGTTCCTGGGGGCACCTGGGGTCCATGGGGCGGGTTAGATACCACAGGGCTGGAGGACAGTCCTAGGGCTTTGGGTCACCAGAGTAGCGCCACAGTGCTGTGGTAGGAGTCCCATCCCTGAGTCCATAGAGTCCCTAAAACACAGGCACTCACGAGTCCACGTGGTTCTCGAAGGAGAGGATAACCGGGTAGGGTGAGGTCTTGAAGGCGGACTCTGCGATGGCCTCAAGCACATCTCGCAGGGGCACCTCCGTGGTCATGGTGAAGCCGTGGGTGATGAAAGGCTCCTCCTCAGGTGGCCGCCCCTTCCACACATCCAGCTCCACACAGCGACAACCCCACAGCAACGCCTGGCGGTACATCTCCACCGACGAGGTCCCCGCCAGCTGCCCCGCTGGGGACGAGACTCCGTCACTGTGGCTGCCTGCCAGCCTGGCTCCATGTATAACCAGGCTATGCTGGGGACACAGGGGCCCCTGCGACAACCCAGTTCATCCCCAATACACGGTCTGGCCAACCCCAATCACTCTTGAATTCACCATGGAACCACCACTATTTCCCCTAAAAGTCCCTGTGTGCTGTCCTCAGCCCTTGGCACCCACCCTAAGTGGGCACAGTCCAGGCATCTGTCAGATGGATTCCCACACCAGGGCTCACCTTCTCTCAGATGAATGTCCATCACCCACCTACCCAACCACCCTGAATGGGGGAGTCACCCCTGCTGCTCACTATAGCTCCCCAGGACCCTACAGTTTCTCTCTCTTTTCACTCCCTCTGCCCACTCTGCCCTAGCACAGCCTCCACCACCTCCTGCCCGGGGGACCATGGGCCCTCCCTTTTCCTAATCCATTCTCTACAGAGCATTTGGTGTCATTTTTCTAAAACAAATCAGGTCACATCACCTTCTCTGTTTCACACCCTCCAAAAGCCTTTCCCTCTCATTCAGGATAAATCTAAAATGCCTGGCAAGCCCAGTGGCTCACGCCTGCAATTCTAGAAATCTGAGAGGCCAAGGCAGGTGGATTGCTTGAGCTCAGGACTTGGAGACCAGCCTGAACAAGAACAAGACCCTGTCTCTTCTAGAAAAACTAGCCTGGGCTCGGTGCCCATAGCTCAGTGAGTAGGGCACCAACCACATACAACAAGGCTTGCAGTTCGAGCCTGGCCCGTGCCTGGTAAACAATGACAACTGCAAATCCCCTCCCCCCAAAATAGCTGGGTGTTGTGGCAGGTGGCTGTAGTCCCAGCTACTTGGGAGGCTGAGGCAAGAGAATCATTTAAGCCCAAGAGTTGGAGGTTGCTGTGAGTTGTGATGCCATGGCACTCTACTGAAGGCGACTTAGTGAGACTTTGTCTCAAAAAAAAAGGAAAAGAAAAACCAGCCTGTAGTAGACACCTGTTGTCCTAGCTACTTGGGAGGCTAAAGGCAAGGGGATCACTTGAGCCCAAGTGTTTGAGGTTGCTGTGAGCTATGATGCCATTGTACTCTATGGAGTGAAACTCTCTCAAAAATTAAAAAATTTTAAAAAACTAGCTTGGTGCCCATATCTCAGTGGTTAGGGCACCAGCCACATACATCAGGGCCCAGCCTGCTAAATAAACAAATAAACAAACAAACAAAATAGCCAGGTGTTGTGGCAGGTACCTGTAGTGCCAGCTGTAAGGGAGGCTGAGGCAAGACAATTGCTTGAGCCCAAGAGACCGAGGTTGCTGTGAACTATGATGCCACAGCACTCTACCCAGAGCAACATAATGAGATTCTGTCTCAGGGAAAAAAAAAAAATTGTCTTCCATCCTTCCAGCTCCAGCCCTGCCTTCCTCCTTAGCACCTCTCTCACCATACACCTGCCTCCAACCTATTCCTCATCCCACCTCCCTTTTGCTTTTTTTTTTTCCTTAAACTCAAGAGCTCTTCTTAAGAATCTTTATTTTATTTTATTTTATTTTTTATTTTATTTTTGAGACAGAGCCTCAAGCTGTCACCCTGGATAGGGTGCCATGGCATCACAGCTCACAGCAACCTCCAATTCCTGGGCTCAAGCGAGTCTCTTGCCTCCGCCTCCCAAGTAGCTGGGACCACAGGCACCCGCCACAATACCCAGGCCATTTTTTGGTTGCAGCCGTTATTGTTGTTTGGCGGGCCCAGGCTGGATTCGAACCCACCAGCTCAGGTGTATATGGCTGTCGCCTTAGCCCGCTGAGCCACAGGCCCGAGCCAAGAACCAATGTTATTGATGTTGCTTCTCCTTATAAATTATATTCCCAAAACTACATGCTACAGCCCAACCTGGCAGACTACATTTCATCATCTCCTTAAGTATCTAAATATTTAGATCAGCTTGTCAGCTTGGGATGCCATTTCAAGAGTCTCTTGAAAGCTCTCACTGCCAGTCAATAAACTTCATAAACCCTGTAAGATACCCCCTCCAAGACTTGTACCAGTCACTCATTTGTTTATAGTTGTTTTTGGAATGGACAATATTTTCACTACCAACAGCAGGGAGGGATCATGTAGGTTAAAAGACATTTTTTGACCTCAGTCAGGTTTGGAGACCTTAGGAACATAATAGCACTCTGTCCATCCAAACTGAGAGAATCTGTGTACAACAAACCCTTTAGAATAGCAGTTCTCAACCTGTGGGTCTTGATCCCTTTGTAACAATGAAAATATATCCTGCATATTAGATATTTACATTATGATTTATAACAGTAGCAAAATTACAGTTATGAAGTAGCAATGAAAATAATTTTATGGTTCGGGGTCACCACAACATGAGGAACTGTATCAAAGGATCATGGCATTAGGAAGATTGAGAACTACTGCTTTAGAAGGCTTTCTTATTCATCCAATTTATGTAAGTGGAGGTTTTCAATTGTGTGAGTCTTTTTCAAACTTGTAATAAGCACCACCTCCTGTAGCATATAACACTGTAATGTTTACCATTTGGCTGAAGGTCTGTAGGTCTTGGGTTGGAAGTCTGATATAGCTAATGTTCCCTCTTTGGCCAAAAAATACCAAATCATTTAGCTTAAGATGTACATTCTGAATGTCAGTGGATCCATATGCTATATTAGATGTCAAGTATTTCCAAGTACTTTTTAAGCATTCAACTTTTTGTTCTTCCCCTATAGTGACGTGGAGGTGGTAGGGCTGCCCTGAAGTGCTAGGGCATGGTGACAATGTCTGGGGGCCCAAGGAGTGACTTCTCTTCCCAGGGAGGAGTGCCCCAGGAGTGAGCTAGCTACAGGAGGCCCCAAGTCAAGGCCACTTTGGGCCTCCACTGCTACTCTAAACAAAAGGCCCCAATCCCTGAGCCACTGTGGCCTGAGCAGCTGCGGTGAGCATTTGCTACACCTGTTTTGTTTTTTTTTTTGAGACAGAGCCTCAAGCTGTCACCCTGGACAGAGTGCTATGGCATCACAGCTCACAGCAACCTCCAATTCCTGGGCTCAAGCGAGTCTCTTGCCTCTGCCTCCCAAGTTGCTGGGACCACAGGCGCCCACCACAACGCCTGGCCATTTTTTGGTTGCAGCTGTCATTGTTGTTTGGCGGGCCCGGGGGCTGGATTCGAACCCGCCAGCTTAGGTGTACGTGGCTGGCGCCTTAGCCCGTTGAGCCACAGGCGCCGAGTCTGCTACACCTGTTTTGAATGTTGAATATCTAGGTGCTCTAAGACCTTTATGAATTTCCTGATTTTATTTTTTTTTTTGAGACGGCGCCTCAAGCTGTCACTCCTGGGTAGAGTGCTGTGGTATCACAGCTCACAGCAACCTTCAATTCCTGGGCTCAAGCGAGTCTTCTACCTCTGCCTCCCAAGTAGCTGGTACTATAGGCGCCCACCACAACGCCCGGCCATTTTTTGGTTGCAGCCATCATAACAATTAACTTATAACAGAATTATAGTAATACAATGTAATAAAAGTCATTTGAATGTGCTCTCTATCTCAATCGCTCATTGTACTGTCTGCACATAACTGAAACTTTGGACAGTGAAACCACGGATAAGGGCAGGGACTACTACTCTAATTTAAGAAGGAAGTTGTGGGCTCGGCGCTTGTAGCTCAGCAGCTAGGGCGCTGACCACATACACCCAGGGCCAGCGGGTTTCAACCTGGCCCGGGCCTGTTCAATAACCATGACAACTACAATAAAAAAAATAGCACGTTGTGGCGGGTGCCTATAGTCCCAGTTAGTTGGGAGGCTGAGCCAAGAGAATCGCTTAAGCCCAAGAGTCTGAGGTTGCTGTGAGCTGTGACACCACTCTACCGAGGGTGACATAGTGAGATTGTCTCCTAAAGAAAAAAAAGAAGGAAGGTGTGGTCAGTGCTATTGATTGTTTTTTTCTGTGACTTAGCTCAGACTGCCACAATAAAGTTCTATAGCCTAGGGACTTAAGTAACAATGTCGTTTCTCACAGTTCTGAGGCTGGAAGTCCAAGGTTAGGGTGCCTGCTGATTTGATTCCCTAGTGAGTGCTCTTTTCCTGGCTTGTAGACCTTCGTGCTGTATCCTCACATGAAGAGAGAGATTGAAACCTTCTGCCTCTGAGCACTCTGGTCCCTTTTCTTCTCATGGGGGGGAGAGAAGAGATGGGGACCCACCTTAAGAACCTAATTACCCAAAGGGACCCACCTCTAAACACCTTAACATTGTGAGTTAGGACTTTAGCATAATGAACTTTGTAAGACATCACATAATGAATTTTATTTGGGCCATAATAGCTTTCTTCTGTCTTTTTTTTTTAACAGTCTCAGTCTGCCACCCTGGCTAATGGCAGTGGCATCATTATAGGTTAATGTAACTTCCAATTCCTGAGCTCAAGTGACCCTCCTGCCCCACCCTCCAAAATAACCTGGGACTACAGGCACATTCCACCACACCTGGTTAACTTTTCTATTTTTTTTTTTTTTTTTTTGAGAGAGAGCCTCAAGCTGTTACCCTGGATAGAGTGCTGTGGCATCACAGCTCACAGCAACCTCCAATTCCTGGGCTTGAGCGAGTCTCTTACCTCCGCCTCCCAAGTAGCTGGGACTACAGGTGCCCGCCACAACACCCGGCCATTTTTTGGTTGCAGCCGTCATTGTTGTTTGGTGGGCCTGGGCTGGATTCGAAACTGTTGGCTCAGATGTACGTGGCTGGAACCTTAGCCCATTGAGCTACAGGGGTTGAGCCAACTTTTCTATTTTTAGTACAGTCAGTCTCACTTTTGTTCCAACTAGTCTTGAACTTCTGGCCTTAAGTGAGCCTCCCACCTTAGCCTCCCAGAGTTCTAGTATTACTGTAAACTGAATTTATATCTATAATGCTAGTGTTTTCCAAAGCTTGATATCTATATGCCCAACTATGTACTTGAAGGTTTCACCAAGACATTAATTGTAAAATGTATTCATTACCCTGAGAAAGTAACCTCATACTCTTTAGCTACCCACTTCTTCATTTTCCTATCCTCATGTCCTATCTTGAAGCAGCCACTAATCTATTTCTTATCTGTATAGATCTAGGCATTTCATATATAGATGATCTTTTAGATTAGAACTTTGAGAGTTTAAAATGTTGCAAAAGTGATATGCATTTTGCACTTGGAGTACCCATACAAACTTTTTCACTTTTAGTGTAGGATTCAGTGAATAATTTGAGGTATGGAACACTTTATTATGAAATAGGTTTTGTATTTAACGTAGCCTACCTTATATGGGCTACACTAGCCTAACGGTAGACAAAATCATCTGTGAACATAATACACTAGAGTGTTGCTTGTTTACTTGCTTGACTGAGATCTGTGGACCACTCCCCAGCACAACAAAAGAGTAATGAGCGTGCAAAGAATTAGATTATACTGGCTCGGCGCCTGTGGCTCAACGGGCTAAGGCGCCAGCCTCGTACACCTGACCTGGCGGGTTCAAATCCAGCCCGGGCCCGCCAAACAAAAATGACAGCTGCAACCAAAAAAAAAAAAAAATGTCCGGGCGTTGTGGCAGGCACCTGTAGTCCCAGCTGCTTGGGAGGGAGAGGCAGGAGACTCGCTTGAGGCCAGGAATTAGAGGTTGCTGTGAGCTGTGATGCCAGAGCTCTCTATCCAGGGTGACAGCTTGAGGCTCTGTCTCAAAAAAAAAAAAAAGAGAGAGAGAATTAGATTATACTGATTGCATTTGTTTGATAAAGTCCCTCTTTTAATTGTGTCCCACCCCTAAGAAGGTGTGCCATACACCCTGATTGTCCATCCCCCGCCCACTTCCCCTCTCCCCACATGCGCATACCCCGTCCCCGTGTATTAGCTCATGTACTGCTTTCTGCCTTCGTATTAGAATAGAGTAAATTGGATTCTTGCCATTCTTTTTTTTTTTCTTTTTTTTTTTTTTGAGACAGAGCCTCAAGCTGTTGCTCTGGGTAGTGCTGTGGCATCATAGCTCACAGCAACCTCCAACTCTTGGGCTTAAGCGATTCTCTGGCCTCAGCCCCCCCCCCATGTAACTGGGACTACAGACGCCTTCCACCATGCTTGGCGATTTTTGGGTGTAGTTGTCATTGTTGTTTAGACAGGCCTGGGCTGGATTCGAACCTGCTAGCTCTGGTGTATGTGGCTGGCACCTTAGCTACTTGAGCTACAGGTGCTGAGCCATGCATCTCCATTCTTGTGATGCTTTACTAAGAAGAATGTGTTGTATCTTTGTTTTTTGTTTCTTTTTTTGAGACAGAGCCTCAAGCTGTCACTCTGGATAGAGTGCTGTAGCATCACAGCTCACAGCAACCTCCAATTCCTGGGATTAAGAATTGTTCTATCTTTTTTAGTGGCTAAATAGTATTCCATGACATACATATACCATAGCTTGTTAACTGATTTCTTGGTTGGTGGGCATTTAGGCTGTTGCCACATTTTGGAGATTGTAAATTAAGCGGCAATAAACAGTCTAGTGCTTTTGTCCTTACCATAAAAGAATTCTTCTATTCTTCTGGGTAGATGCCTAATAATGGGATTGCAGGATCAAAGGGGAAAGCCTAATTTGAGTTTTTTTTTTTTTTTTTTTTAGAGAGAGCCTCAAGCTGTCACCCTGGATAGAGTGCTATAGCATCACAGCTCACAGCTGGGCTCCAATTCCTGGGCTCAAGAGAGTCTCTTGTCTCTGCCTCCCAAGTAGCTGGGACTACAGGTGCCCGCCACAACACCTGGCCATTTTTGGTTGCAGCCGTCATTGTTGTTTGGCGGGCCCAGGCTGGATTCGAACCTGCTAGCTCAGGTGTACGTGGCTAGTGCCTTAGCCCGTTGAGTCACAGGCGCCTAATTTGAGTTCTCTGAGAATTCTCCATACTTCTTTCCAAAAAAGTTTTTATTGGTTTGCAGTCTCACCAGCAGTGTAAATGAGTTCCCCTTGGTTCAGCACCTGTTGTTCACTGGTTAGGGCGCAAGTCACATCCACGAAGGCTGGCGGGTTTGTACCTGGCCTGGGCCTGCTAAACAACAATGACAACTACAACAAAAAAATAGCCAGGCATTGTGGCAGGCGCCTGTAGTCCCAGCTGCTCAGGAGGCTGAGGCAAGAAAATTGCTTAAGCCTAAGAGTTTGAGGTTGCTGTGAGCTGTTGATACCATGGCACTCTACCAAGGGCGACACAGTGAGACTCTGTCTCCAAAGGAAAAAAAAAAAAGGAAAGAAAGAAAGTGTTCCCCTCTCTACACATCCGCACCAGCATCTGCAGCTTTGAGATTTTGTGATGTGGGTCATTCTCAGTGGGGTTAGGTAATATCTCAGGGTAGTTTTGATTTGCATTTCACTGATGATTAGGGATAATGAGCATTTTTTCATGTTTGTTAGCCATTTGTCTGTCTTCTGTAGAGAAGGTTCTGTTCATCTCTCTTGCCCAGTGATAGATGGATTGTTGGGTCTATTTTTGTTTATTATTTTGAGTTCTTACAGATCCTAGTTACCAAGCTTTTGTCCGATTCATAATATGCAAATATCTTTTCCCATTCTGAAGTTTGTCTGTTTGCTTTGGTCGTTGTTTCCTTAGCTGTACAGAAGCTTTTCAGTTTAAGTCCCATTTGTTTATTTTTGAATTGCCACAGAAGTCTTCATAAAATCTTTCCCCAGGCTGATATCGTCAAGTGTTTTCTCCACATTTTCTTCAAGGTTTTCTATTGTTTCATGCCTTAGATTTAAATCTTTTATCCATCTTGAATAAATTTCTTTTCTTTTCTTTTCTTTTTTTTGAGACAGAGCCTCAAGCTATTGCCCTTGGTAGAGTGCTGTGATGTCACAGCTCACAGCAGCCTCCAATTCCTGGGCTTAAGCAGTTCTCTTGCTTCAGCCTGTCAAGTAGCTGGGACTACAGGTGCCTGCCACAAAGCCTGGCTATTTTTTGGTTGTAGTTGTCATTGTTTGGCAGGCCCAGCTGGATTCAAACCCACCAGCTCTGGTGTATGTGGCTGGCGCCTTAACTGTTTGAGCTACAGGTGCTGAGCCTTGAATAAATTTCTGTAAGTGGTAGGAGGTGTGGCTCCAGTTTCATTCTTTTACATGTGGTTATCCAGTTCTTCCAGCACCCTTTATTGAATAGAGATTGTTTTCCCCAGTGTAAGTTCTTTTTTGGTTTATCAAAGATCATGTGACTGTAAGAGGTTAGTTTCATCTCATGAAACTCATCTCATGGTTTTCTATTTGGTTCCAAATGTCAAGTCTATTTTTGTGCCAATATCATGTTGTTTTGATCACTATGGCCTTATAGTATATAGCCAAAAGTGTAGTAGGGTGATACCTCTGGCTTCATTTTTATTACTGAGGATCACCTTGGCTATATGGAGTTTCTTCTGGTTCCATAGAAAGCGAAGAATTATTTTTTCCAAATCTTGAAAGTGTGATGATGGTATTTTAGTGGGGATTGCATTGAATTTACAGATTGCTTTAGGTAGTATAGACATTTTCACAATGTGGATTCGTCCCAGCCATGAGCATAGTATGTTCTTCCATTTGTTTTTTTTTTTTTTTTGGTAGAGACAGAGTGTCTCACTATATCTCCCTTGGTAGTGTGCCGTGGCATCACATAGCTCACAGCAACCTCCAACACTTGGACTTAGGTGATTCTCTTATCTCAGCCTCACGAGTAGCTGGGACTACAGGCACCCTCCACAATGCCCGGCTTTTTTTCTGTTTTTATTTTGCAGTTTGGCTGAGGCTGAGTTTGAACTCGCCACCTTCAGTATATGGAGCCAGCGCCCTACTCGATGAGTCACAGGCGCCACCCATTGTTCTTCCATTTGTTAATATCTTCTGCTATTTCTTTTCTTAGGGTTTCATAATTTTCCTTGTAGAGATCATTTACCTCTTTTGTTAGGTATATTCCTAGGTATTCCATTTTTCTTGAAGCTAATGTGAGGGGAATTGTGTCCTTGATTAGCTTCTCATCTTGGCTGTTTTTGACATATACAAAGGCTACTGATTTGTGGACATTGATTTTATATCCTGAGACATTGCTGTATTTTTTGATTAGTTCCAGGAGTCTTGGGGTTGAGTCTTTTGGGTTCTCCAAGTATAAGATCTTACCATTGGCAAAGAGTGGAAATTTGACATCCTCTGCCCTCATTTGGATGCCCATAATTTCCTTCTCTTGCATGATTGTATTGGCTAGAACTTCTAGCACTTGTTGAATAGTAAGTGGTGATAGAAGACAACCTTATCTGGTTCCAGTTCTAAGTGGAAAAGCTTTCAGTTTTATGCCATTCAGTATAATATTAGCTATGTTATTGTAGATGGCTTCGATCAGATTCAGAAATGTGTGACCAATGCTTGTAATTTTTTTTTTTTTTTTTTTGAGACAGAGTCTTATTCTGTTGCCCTGTTTAGAGTGCTATGGTGTCTTAGCTCGCAGCAACCTTCCACTCTTGGGCTTGGGATCCTCTTGCTTCAGTTTTTCTACTTTTAGTATCGATGGGGTCTTGCTTTTGCTCAGGCTGGTCTCATGAGCTCAAGCAATCCACTCGCCTTGGCCTTCCAGAGTGCTAACATTACATATACCTATATTCTTTTTTTTTTTTTTTTTGAGACAGAGCCTCAAGCTGTCACCCTGGATAGAGTGCCATGGCATTACAGCTCACAGCAACCTCCAATTCCTGGGCTCAAGCGAGTCTCCTGCCTCTGCCGCCCAAGTAGCTGGGGCTACAGGCGCCCACCACAATGCCCGGCCATTTTTATTAGGTTGC
>CAUYON010134936.1:0-34150 GCA_963573935.1 Arctocebus calabarensis | reverse complement strand
GACGGGCCCATGCTGGATTCGAACCTGCCAGCTCAGGTGTACATGGCTGGCTCCTTAGCCCATTGAGCCACAGGTGCCGAGCCAATATTTGCATTTTATCTTTTTTTTTTTTTTTTAGACAGAGCCTTAAGCTGTCACCCTGGATAGAGTGTTGTGGCATCACAGCACACACCAACCTCCAAAACCTGGGCTAAACCGAGTCACATGCCACCCCCTCCCAAGTAGCTGGGACTAGAGGCGCCCGCCACAACGCCCAGCCTTTTTTTTTTTTTTTTGGTTGCAGCCGCCATTGTTGTTTGGCAGGCCTGGGCTGGATTTGAACCCGCCAGCTCAGGTGTATGTGGCTGGCGCCTTAGCCCGTTGAGCCACAGGCGCCGAGCCAGTCTATCAGTCTTTTCCCTGAACAATATTTTAGTTAGTTCCATGTTAGTATATATTCATGTTATTGTTAGTGGCTACATAGGATTTTGTCTGTCCATGTTATAATTTATTTAACCAGAAACTTATTGGTGAATTTTTTAGTTATTTTAGAAAAGTACTTAAAATTTTTAAATAGTACTATAATAAATCTGCTTGCTGAACAGTCATTTTGCAACCCCTGGAATTATGAATTTTACTATATTCCTAAAAGTGGAATTCCTGTAAGGGTAAAAGGGTATATGCATTGGTAGTTTTGACAGTATTTTCAAATAATCCACTACACAGACTAGGAGTATGACATTTTGCTACCCTCTTACCCACACTGTATTTTTTCACACTTTTTAATCCTTTCTGATTTGATAATAAGAAATATCTCTTGTGGCTTTAATTTGTATTTCTTTTATGTGAATAAGTTGAAATATCTTTTTATGTATTTACAAGATGGTTTTATTTCCTTTTATGGGCTGTATCTTTATTACATCTGCCAATTTAAAAATTGTCTTTTGATCTTTATCTTATTGATGTATAGGAACTCTTTACATATTATGAAAAACATTCCTTGGCAATTCTTGCTTGTTTATACTTCAATGTGTATTTCTATTATAGAAGCAGTTTTTCTAGTTACCAGCCATCTACTGGAGAAAAATCCAATTGGTCTTTTTATTCTGATTGTATCAAATTTCTCGATGAATGTAGGGAGAACTGATGTTTCCATGACATCTGTTTAAACTTTCTTTTATGTCCTTCAGTAGCATTTAAAAATTTTTCTTCATATAGATATGAACATAAGAATCTTACTAGATACTTTTAGAAATGGAGTGTTTGTTCGTATTTTTATAAGTTGTTAAATTCCTGTGACTTAATTCCATAGCTAGCATTTTCTTAATTTGCCTGCTGCTTGATATGTATTTTCCTGGTTATTTGCAGATAAATAATCATATCATATGCAAAAGAGTTTTTTCTCACTTAGCAATGTTTTTATCTCTTATTTTGTCTAATTAGGAGCGCTCTGTGTTATAGCTATAGAGGGTACCATTGTGTTGGCCATTCCTTCCAGAATAATGATGAATTATTGTGGTGATAAAGAACATCTTTTTCTAATTCTTAACTTTGTGAGTGTTTCTGGTGTTTCTCTATTAAAATATGATGCCAGATTTGGGGTTGAAACAGATCTATTTTTTATCATGTTAAAGAAATTGCCATGTATTCCTATTTCATTGAGGTTTTTATCATGACAAGATACTGTATTTTATCAAATACTTCAGTGTCACCAGATTGGCGACTCGTGATTTTTTTGTTTTGTTTTGATTTTTGAACATGATGAATTTCAAGTATAAGTTTTTGCATAATGAACCATCTTTCTAGTTTCAGAATAATCTACTTGGTCATGGAATGTTATTCTTTTAATATACTGCCAATTTGGATTCTATTTCATTATATTATATTTAGAAATTTGGTGTTGATTTTCAGATATGAGATTGGTTTGTGAATGGTGCATTTTCTTTATGGGTTTTGATACGTATTTTTCTATCTATGAAAAGAACTTAGAAACTTATTTTTCTATGCTTTCAAATAATTTAGGCTGGGCACGGTGGCTCGTGCCTGTAATCTTACAATCCAGGAGGCGAAGGTGGGAGGTTTGCTTGAGCTTGACTTTGAGACCAGCTTGAGCAGGATGAGATCTCATCTCTACAAACAAATAGGAAAGTGAGCCAGGTGTGATGGTGGGTACCTGTAGTCCTACCTGCTGGGCAGGAGAATAGCTTGAGCCCAGGAATTTTAGGTTGTAGGGAGCTATGATGATGCCACTGCACTCCAGCCTGGGTGACAGAGCAAGACTCTGTCTCAGACAATAGCACAACAACAAACGCAATTTAAAGTGTGTTGAAATTACTTATTTCCTTAGTCGTTTAGCAGAATTCTTAGACACTCTCTGGGCATGTGTTTTCCTGAGAGAAAATTGTTTGATAACTTCCTGTGTACCTTCTGTGGTTTGTTTGTTTAGTTTTACTCCTTCTTCTTGGATTAAATGTAGGAATTTCCTAAAACACTACTTAGTTTGGATTTTCTAATTTGCTTGAACTGAACAAAATAATCTTTTATCTTCCTTGATGAGATTATTCCCTCATTTTATTTACAAGGTTCCTGATGAAAATTATAAGTGATAAATTAAAAATATCTTGGAATATATTTTTTAAAATGAAATAAGAGAGACAACACTTCGCTTAGCATCCATATTTTTTTAAAATATAAAATATAAATTATTTTTAAAATGACTTTTGGGAAACCCAGAAGTTCAAATACTTGTGTTTTGATCACTTTTCTTCTCTTTGGACAGGTCCTGAAGAGGAAAGTGAGGATGACTCTCATCTCGAAGGCAGAGACCCTGATACTTGGCACGTTGGTTTTAAGATCTCCTGGGACATCGAGACGCCCGGGCTGGCCATCCCTCTCCACCAAGGAGACTGCTATTTCATGCTTGGTAATCCCAGACGTAGGAGAATCGAGGTCTATTGATATTCTACCATGTACATTTAGATGATCGACATACTTCACATTTCAAATATGTCTTTTGAGATAAACTTTTTGAGTATTTTATATGAATGTGAAACTTTTTTTATAGGAACATGTAACCAGTTTTATTTTGAGATACTGCCAACGTTTTAAAAGTTGCTTTTCTTTTTATTCTACGTCTTTATGAAATCCCCCAAATGTGCCAAACAATTTTCAGGATTCTTTATCAAAGACATTAAGTCATCTGACTCAGCCTATCTAGTGTCACTTTTAATAATACTTCCCTGTCTGCATAGGTTTTTTAGTAGTGAGAGAGTTTTCTCTGGTTTTGAATTTAGTTTCTTCTCGAGATCAGCTGGCCTGACAGGGGAGCCTGTCTCTTGATTTGTCATTTAGTTATTTGGGAAGCAGCATTTCAGCTGTGCTTATGTCAACGCAGCTGTGGAGTTGTGGGGCTTTGTTCTTCGCTTCTGCGCTTTAAGTTTTTAGTTTTGTTTTGGACGTCCTCCTGTTTTTCTGAGGCACAGTGGGCAGACAGGGTTCCTTCTTTATTCACGAACCTTCCAGGGTTGATTCTCTCCTTGGCTCTGGCTCCTGAATATTGAGGTTTATCTCCGATCTGTTTGGGGAAATCTACTCCCATGTTGGTTTCGGTGCCAGGAAGAATCAGGGCTCAAGCTCAGAATTTATGATAAGAATTAATTCCCAGTTAATTGAGTATTTGTAGAGAGTCCGCTGTGTTCCAGGTACTATGGAAGGTTCTGGGAGAGATATTAGAGGGGGATAAATCTTGGTCCTGGCCTTTTAGGAATTCAGAGTATGGACTAACTCTCCTACTTGCACAGTTATTTATGTACACTCTAAATAAACTAACTTTTTAATCTTCCACTGAAACGAATTTATTTTAAAAGGAGACTTTATATCACTATTAAAAATGGAAAGCTAGTCTCAGGTGGCACAATTAGGAGCGTTTATCAATATAAATCTAGGGACACTAAAACAGTGTTAAGTGCCTGCTACTTCTGTTTGCTGGAGATCCTTAGTCTGGATCTTGCTCTGTCTTTGTTAAAAGGGGGATCAGTGACCATTAGAGCGGTGTTAGATGTGCACGGCCCAGACCAGAGGCTTGTTCCTCTGCAGGAGGACTGGGAGGTTATCACGTGGAGACTCTGTCTCATCAGTGTGATTCAACGATACTCTGCGCCGGGGCCCTTTACCCCTGAGTCCTTTCCAGAGGGTGATGCCTGCATTTTTCAAACACTGATCTAAGTAAGCCCTTAATCTCTTGCCTTCCATTTGCATGTTGCTTTACAGTATACACATTAATTTCTCAAAAGCAATCTCAATCTCCAAATAACTTAGTGAGGGAGATGGCAACGATGGGTCTATTTCTAAGTAATTTTCCCAAGGTCACTTAGTAGGAGGCAGAACAGGGACCAGAGGGGGTCTATAGGGACCACCATATATGGTGTTTTCCCACGCCGAACAGACCCTCTGACTCCATTCCAGTGAAACCTCGATGTGGCGATGGTGTTAGTGTAAGGTCCTCTCTTTCTCTCTCCTTCCAAGTTTTTTTCTTTCCTTCTTCTTTCTCTCTCTCTTCCTTCCCTTTCCCTTTCTCTTCCTTTCCTTCTGTGATATTTTAGAACCTGTATACAGTGTGTAACGAATGATAAATCTGGGTAACTGGGATGTCCATCACCGCAAACATTCATCTTTTATTTGTCGAAGGAACATTATAATCTCCTATTCTAACTATTTTGAAATATACAAGAAATTATTCTTATGGAAACTAACTTTCTATTTTGAAGTCCCTATGTTCTCATTAAGTGCCATTTATAGGTATACAGATTATTGGTTTGTTTTTTTTTCCTGTACAACCACATGTGAATATCGGTCTTGAGTCTGAATAGGTGTTAATTTTAGTCAGTAAATCACTTTTCTTTGGATACTTTGTTCAGAAGTTTCTATTAGCAGTTTGGTTTTTTAAAAGAAATGAGAGCCAGAATGGTATCTTAAAATAGCTTTGTTAATTTTTTTCTGTATATAATATAGCAAATACGCATTATAAAAGTTCAGCTATATTCCATATATTTAATAACATCTTATATGTTCTTTTCTGATTAAAAAAGCAACATGTGTTCATTGTAGAGAAAAGAAACCCTGTTAAGTATAAAATGAAAGAACATAAAAATCAGGTTCGTGCCTGATAAAGTGTATTCCTTTTCACTGCTTTTCTAGACATATGTAAGTCTGGAATGGTCATAGTAATATGATTGCGAGCCACATTTATTGGGTCTAATGACAAGTGAGACTGTCTTTGAATTTTCTCAACAACCCTGAGAAGCAAATATTAGCTGTGTTGCAAAAGAAAAAATTGAGGTTAAATTTACGTAGATACTTAGCCATGGTTACACAGCTGGTAAGAAGCATGGATTGTATCTTGCCATTTCGTGCTGCTTGGGGTCCACTGGCCTGTGTCAGGCTGCCCGCGCCCAACCAACCTCACCCTACTCAAGTGCTGACCCCTGCACTGGGCTTTCACATTCTCCCCTCTCAGCACAATGCCTCTGCCTCACTGAATAGATTTAGGACTTAGTTGTTCAGGAAGAGAAGAAAAGGAAAGAGGTGTTCTGTTTATTTCCTTTTCCATTTCTTTTTAACGTTTTTCTTGTTTTGATTTAAGCAATAGATTCACGATGAAAATATTAAATAATTACATATTCATTTGATTTACGTGTTATAATGAATATAAATTTTTAAATATACATTGTGTCCCTTCAGCTACTGAACATGATAAACTGAAGCAATTAGTGTCATTGGCCAGGTACGGTGGCTCAGCTTGTAATCCCAGCACTCTGGGAGGCCCAGGAAGGTGGATTGCTTTAGCTCAGGAGTTCAAGACCAGCCTGAACAAGAACAAGACCCCATCTCTACTAAAAATAGAAAATGTAGCTGGGTGTGGTGGCTGGTACCTGTAGTGCCAGCTACTTGGGAGGCTGAGGCAAGAGGATCACTTGAGCCCAAGAGTTTGAAGTTGGTGTGAGCTGTGATAATGCCCTGGCACTCCACCCAGGGTGACGGAGTGAGACTCTGTCTGAAAAAGAAGAAGAAATTTATGTTATTAATTTTATAGGAGCTGTTATTATCCAACATATAAACTCCCCTGATTTCTTGCCTTCAGATACAGGTGGCGTTGTTGGTCTCTTACTGAACTGTGCTAAGCACTGCACAATGAACCCCAAAGTCTGCTTTTAGAAGATGTTTTTTAAATTAAGATATCATTTTTGATAAATATCATCTAAAATAAATCTTCCTTCTTCTCCACTTAAAAAAAAAAACAATAAATAAAAGCAACCTTTGTGCAATGCTGCCTTTTTTTCTTTATTTTTAAATCTAAATAGCACCAGAAGCCCCACGGAGGGACCTCAGCTCTGTGCTGATATCTGAGATCTGAACTTCATAGCACTTATGAAAAGGAAACAGTTTAGCTCAATTTATAATAATATATTGGTCTGCAGAGGAAGTGCAGACTGAACCCTGCTGTCTCAAATAAATACTCCAGGGGTGTCTGATGGGGGACTTGTCGGGTGCCTGTAATAAATCCACTGCCCGTGGAGGTGAGGGAAGGCCCTGCTGGCAGCGCCTGAGGACACGCTTAACTGGGGTTGTCACGGTTTTACTTTTAAATTGGAATCTTTGCCCTAATCTCAGAGTTAGACATGACCAGATTTGCAAACAGATTTACAATTTTCACTAATTTTCCAACCAAGACTTCAAAACACACTTAGAGGGGGGAAAAAAAGTCCACCCTGGTCTTGCTCAGAGTGGGATGATTTACTTTGCCGCAGATGTTTTCCATAGACCGAATGTAACCAGGGAGCTAGGGGCTTAAAAATGGCCTGGAGACAAACTGTGGGTTTGTTTTTTGTGGAACAGATTATACAGTTCAAGGGACATCAACAAAATTATGTTCATTAACCAGGAGCTGGGTGTGGAGGTGGGATGTTTGGGGACAAAGGTGAATGCTAGGTAAACATTTGGGGCAAGCCCCCTTCTTCTCCCACCTTTAATTTATTATTGTTTTGTACATATCACTATTCATGACTCTGTTCTCTTTAGTTTTGTTTTCTTAAACCCAGCTAAACCTCACTTTGAAATACCTGTTGTTTCTATAACAATCAGCTATTTCAAAGCTTCAGTTGCCAAGTAAAAATTCCACTGCACAAAAGAAAAAAGCAATATAAATTGAAATGCATAGTGTTTTCTTTTTTGGTTTTGCTTTACCTGCCAACAGTTTAGGGTAAAGTAATAATGAAAAGGCCCTGGGCTTATCCGTCAGGGGAGCAGGTTCCAGACTCATTACTGTGTTTATTGGTGGGTATTGTTAGCGCCTCTTTGAGTCTCTGCCTCCACTGTAAAGGGGGGTGTAGTGATACTACATAAAAAAAAGTATGGCAGGGTGCTCTGCAAGCTATGATTTAAATGTACAGACTTACTGAGAAGACTGGGGCCTGGGCCATGCCATACTGGAGAAACATGGTGACTGCCTTTTTTCTAATTGTCCCCTCTTGAGTTTTGTCTGCGTTGCACCTTACTATAAGAAAGGGAAATCTCGTCTATGGCTTCTTAAGGGTGATAAGCTTACCATCTGGCCACTGGTCTATCAGAGCCTCGTGGTTATCAGTCTTACTTCTACAAGAAAGGGAAATCTCGCCCAAGGCTTCTTAAGGGTGAGAAGCTTACCATCTGGCCACCAGTCTATCAGAGCCTCGTGGTTATCAGTCTTACTGCTACAAGAAAGGGAAATCTCGCCCATGGTTTCTTAAGGGTGAGAAGCTTACCATATGGTTACTGGTCTATCAGAGCCTCGTGGTTATCAGTCTTACTTCTACAAGAAAGGGAAATCTCGCCCATGGCTTCTTAAGGGTGCAAAGCCTTACCATCTGGCCACTGGTCTATCAGAGCCTCGTGGTTATCAGTCTTACTTCGATTAAGGCCGACGTGAGTTATAGATGCTGGTCAGTAGTTTTTTTATAGTTTAAGTTCACCTTCCTTGAAATACCTGTGGTTTGGAGGCAGCAGGAGACAGAGCATTGCGAATGTTCTGTGTGGAATAACTGGAACCGATGCCCCGCTTCCGTTTTTCAAATCAAAGTGGCCGTCTAGGTGGACGGAGGTTGCAGCCCTGTGAGCAGGAAGAACAGAGGCCTCTGGGAGTTTAAAGTCTCCTGACTGGTGACTCCCTCGGGCCTTAACTTGGAGCCTGTGGTTGTGCTATCTCTGTAAACCCTCCAGGAGCCCCCCAATCTTGCCCTGATTTAGACATTTCACGTAAAGGGAAAGGCTTTTGTTATTTCTCCCTGTGACCCCATTCCCTTCCTCCCCTGACCTCTGACTGACCAACTGAAGTAAAAAGTACATATAATTTATGGCTTAATCATAAATTAAAACTAATTATACTTTATTACCTCTCATGGGTCTTGAAATGTAGGTGCTGTGTTCTGCTTTCTGCCGAGGCCAGGGAATAATACAGAAACAGTAATAAATTATAACTCCAGGCTGTGTTCGGTAAGTTTGAGGCATTGCCGTTTAAGTGGAAAGTGCTTGAATAGCCAAGTGAGCACCTGTCATGTTTATTTTCACTTTGAAAAGTGGAAACATGACGGTATAGTTTCAGCTGCTTGTCCAATCTGAGCTCACGGTACTCTTGTTACCTTCTCAGGTCCTGCCCCCTTGCTCCTTGTATTCACTTCTTTTTTGCAGAGGTGAGGGTGTATCTGGCCTTCGGAATCTTTTACTCTAAATTATGCCCCCAGATGCTGACGTTGTCACATTTGTGCTTTTTGACTTGATACATGATTTTTTGTTTTGTATTTAGTAGAATCCGGGGTTGGGGGAGGATTTGCTCTGAGGACGGGGATCAGAGTGTGTTCCTGGGTATTCGAAAGGCTTTACCTGTCTGTCTCTTATACTTTCTTATCACATCATGGCTTTTGCTCGTAGCTATCATTTCTGTCTTGAACTTTACTCAAAATGCAATTGAGCACCTACTAAGGGCCAGGTACTGTGCTGGGAGCGTGGCGTGTTTGGTTTGCTCCTTTTTATAAGACTATCAGGTAGTGGTCCTCTCTCTCTGACACTCATTTTGTTCTGGAAAAGATTAATGGAGGTTGACAGCTGATGGGTACAAAGTTTCTTTTAAGGGTATGACAATGCTCTAAAATTAGTTTGTGGTCATGATTGCACAACCCTGTGAACATACTAAAGTACATTGAATTATATCCTTTCAATGGGTGAATTGTATGGTATGTGAATTAGATCTCAGCAAAGCTCTTTTAGAAAAAGAAGCTGCAGAGAGATATAATACTTTGTTCAAAGGGATGTACCTGGTGAAGCTTGTGTTTGAATCCAGATTTTTCTGAGACCAAAACTATTCTTTCTCTCTGTGACCCATACTAATTATATAGTCATGGTATCCTTTTTCTTTAAAAATGTAGGGAAAAAAATTAAACAAGTGATAGATAAATATACATGTATTCTCATTCAAAATTGGGAAACTATATAGAATAAAATGTGGAAGTTCTCTTTTACCTTAGTTCTCCCATCTGTTCCTTTCGTAAGCATTAACATAAATATAGTTATGTTAATATATTTAAATATATGGTAAAAGAAGAAATGGGGCTCCAGTATACATATTACTATAATACTTGCTTTTTTTTTTACTTAATAGTATATCCTGGAAGGCTTTGCATGTCAGTACATCATTTTATTATTATTATAAAAATAATACAGATACTAGGAAATAAAAATACAAATACTTGAGGAAGATCTAAAATGGAAAGTGACTCTACTTGCATTTTGTCACTAATTACCTCCATAATTCTTTATTAAATGCTTATAGTTCTATTTCTTCACCACCTCACAACTTTACTCTTGGTTGATTACCCATTAAGAATGATAGAATTAGCTTTCTGGCTCGGTGCCCATAGCACAGTGGTTACGGCGCCAGTCACATACACCCAGGCTGGCAGGTTCAAACCCGGGCTAGGCCAGCTAAAACAACAATGACAACTACAACAAAAGAATAGCTGGGCATTGTGGTGGGTGCCTGTAGTCCTAGCCACTTGGGAGGTTGAGTCAAGAGACTCATTTAAGCCCAAGAATTAGAGGGTGCTATGAGCTATGACGCTACAGCATTCTATCGAGTGCGACATAGTGAGACTCTGTCTCAAAAAAAAAAAAAAAAAAGAAAAAAGAATGATGGAATTAGCTTTCTTATACTGCCCCTCAGTCTGGTTAAGTTTTGCTGGTTAATGTTTACTTTTAACCAGCAAAAAGTTTAGTTTAGTTTAGTTTTTTCTTAATTGCTCACTTTTAGAACCAATTTATAGATACATTTTTTTGTCTTTTTATATGTAAGAGAATGAAAGTCCTCTTCTCTTTCAGCCATAGCATTACTTTGACATCGCTGAGGTTTGTAACTTTCCACACAGATCTTATAATTGTGGTAAGACCAGCACACTTCCTCTAAGGTTGATCTGAAATTTGAAATCCAGTACATAATTATGCTTATGTAGGTATTACTTATTACAGAACCAGATAGACTGGATTCATAGGTAGAAAATATAATCTTCTGTAATCATTAAGTTGTGTCAATTGATGGGAGAACACTGCCAGTGTCAGGTCAAGGTGATGTTCTCATCAAAGGCTCAGGGTCATGCTGTCTGGAGTAGGCCTTGCATTTGAACCATGATGTTTTGTATGAGTTTTCCTCTCCCTCTGGAATTTATAATTGCCCTTCTTTATTTTTATTGATAAAAGAGGCATGCCACAGTGACTTGTCTGTGTCTCTGGATGTCTTGTCATGTGACTCGTTTGGTAAATACTGGCCTTTCATATCCCCCCTCCCACAGTTATACTGGATTTCTTCTCTTTGCACAACTTTGCCAATTCCATTTTCATTTGGATCTCTTGGATAACTTTTTCTTATAATTTTCTAAGTCTATAATTTTTGGTCTTCTTTCAATGTGCTAAAAATTCTATCTACTACATTGTAGATTACTAAGGATTGGGGCTGTTTTAGCTTTGTATCTGCTACAGCACCTGACACAGTACTTTGAACATGGTAAGCACTTACTAAGTCACCGTTAAACTAATGAGTGAATGAATGAACCAGGAATTGGCTGTTCTTTCATTTCATGACAATATTATCTTGGCCATACAGGCAAAAGGAAATATTTATTTTGTCCTTGAAAGATCCTTGCTTGGAAAGGTTTTGAAGTCCTCCCCCAAACAGATAGCCATTCACCTAATACATGGACATTACCAGAGACCGAATTTAGAGCCTTTGATTGTCGCCTGTTCCTTTACATAGTAGCTCCTGCTTTATTTCCTTATGTCTGGTCCAAATTACCATATGACATCACAGAATTTTCTAAACTTACAGAGTATCTGCATCCATCTGTATATTCTTTTCCAAATATTTTATAAGAAAACTAAAACTATAAGATAAAAATAATGTATTGATTTCTTTTAAGCCAAGGGCATATATTTTACTATCAATTTTGAGATCTTTTTGTTCTCTCATATGTTGTTCAATCGCAGACACATTTTATTGGGGATAATTCTGCCTCTGGGTTAAATGGGTGAACTTCCAGCCTGAACCAGAGTGAGACCTGGTCTCTAAAAATAGCCAGGTGTTGTGGCGGGTGTCTGTAGTCCCAGCTACTTGGGCGGCTGACATAGGAGACTTGCTTGAGCCCAAGAGTTTGAGGTTGGTGTGTGCTATGACGCCACAGCACTCTGAGGGTGACATAGTGAGACTCTGTCTCAAAAAAAAAAAAAAAGAAAAATATATAAATAAATGAATGAACTTTCCCCCATTGGTTAGCAGTCTTATCTCTATAGAATGTAATTCTTAAAAGCATGAACTGTGGAAAATAATTTTTAAGTTCACTAATTAGGTTTAAACCCAATTACATATTATTTGCCAGTTCTGTAAAGACAGTGGAAGAAATGACTGTAAACGATGCCATTATTTTGTTTTCAGTTGATTCTCATTAAGGTTTAACTCAGAACTAAACCGGAATGAGACTGATTTTCTTGATTCACTCAGTTCTTATAGCAGATTTCAAGGTCATGCAATTTACCTCATGCTAGAAGATTCATTAGACTTTGTCTGTTAGGCTCAGTAAGCATCGTAACTTTTTTTTTTTTAAGATATAAATTATAGTCATAATACAATGGTCAATATATAGGGTGGTCATAAAGTTCATGTGCAATTTAAAATAGTTAATATTTATCTTTAAGAATTTTTACTCCTATTACTTTTTAACTCCTTTAGTTTACTTTACGACCATCCTGTATTATAACACATAGTGGTTTTGCAATCTGTCCTATTGTTGTTGGTTGTGGTACCCACAGTGGGAGGGGTACCAGTAATGAGTGTGAATGCTACAACTTTTTCTCCTCTGGACATAGTTATTGGTATGGAAGTCTTATCTAAGAGTAAGCTTCTTGAGAACTTGTATTATGTTGCATATAATATTTTTAGACTATATACAGCACTTAGGACCTTGCATATCATAGGAACTTACCACATTTGGAGAGAACGTCCTTTTTCCCTTTATTGGTATTAGCCAGAAACCATAGCCAACTTTCTCAATTGCTGGTAGAAAATTGGGTGTGAGATGGTTCTGAGTAAAGTTGGAGGTCAGAATGCATAGGAATGAATAGAAATTAGAGGTTTAAGTGGCTTCTGTATCCTTCAGTAACTTTATTTGGGAAGTTCTGGTCCCCACACACTGGAACTGTGGGCAGATGTGATGGCTTTGCATATACAAAGGTGGAAAAGAAGATAATTATTTCTTCACCTTTTATGTCAATCCATCCTCTGTCTGTTCTTCCCTTTTTATTTACTGAACCCCTGAAGTCTCTTGGGAAGAGTTGCAAATTGAAAGAATAAAGGGGTAAGATAGCCCTTGCTAAAATGGGATTAAAGATCTTTTTGTGTATTATAGCAAAAATGAATTATTAACCTCAAGAATCTATTTTCTTTAAAACCTAACAACAAACTAAGCATTCTACAAAAGTTAATTTTAAAAAATGTCATCTTCATAGTCATACTTGTTTTTATAAAAGAATTTTTACTCCTGTAAAAAGTTATACTTAGAGGAAGATTTACCAAAGCTCTAGACTCCTTCTCTGAGGGCTGCATGTCTTCCTATTTATTTAGTGAATGACTACATCTTTTCTAAATGTCTCTTCATTGAACATTTCCATTTTTAGCTTTAAAAACATTATGATACTTAATTGTATTATTTTTAACACCAAGTACAAAAGTAATACTATATCATCTAGTGAAAAATGCCATAACTTTTAAAAGGTGTTAAATATGAAGAAAAACATATACCTTAGAATTAATGAAAGATGGTACATGCTCATTGTACAGAATTTATAAACTATAGGAAAGCGTAAAAAAGAGACAATATTTAAAACTATGATAATTGGTTTATTCCTCTTATTATTTCTTTCTACATTTAGTAACATGTTTCCTTTTTCTTTTAATCTTCTTAATATCATATTAAGATGTTTTGCATCTTTTCGCCCAATACTTTTCTATTCTAAGCATTTTTATCGTTAAATATTGTTGAAAATGTGATTGTTAAGAACTGGTGGAAAAATTGATCCCCTACTTTTAAGCAAGATGGGAGTTTTCAGCACTTGTTTCCCTGCAGAAACATCAGTTTGAATAACAACCTGTGTATGAAAATACCTTATAAGAGCCTAGGAGTCATGTGAGAGTACCTGGGTAGGACACAGAAATAAGAGGACACAGAAATAAGAGGCAATTAAAAGAACAAAAAAGGACAGTTTCAAATTACCCACGTCAACCCTCCCCTGGCCTAGGAAGTACAGAGTCAAAAGGGATACCATTTCCATGAGGAAAGGGGGATAAAGTAATTAACCTAACTTCTCTGTGGACCTGACAACAGTCCCACCCCAGTGAACGCTGGTGCTTGGCTGGCCTCCACAGATCAAGGCTCTAGGCTGGTCTCCACAAACCCAGTCTCCAGGCCTACCCCCCAACACTAAGCCTATCTCATTGGATCCAGGTTCCTGGCTGGCCTCTATGGACCTGGCCTCTAGGGTAGCCCTCAAGGCCCCAGGACTTTGGTCTTTAGTGGATCCAGGGTCCAAGTCTTCCCTGGTAGACCCTAATGCTGAGTTGGCACGTATGGAATCAGGCTCCAGATCTGCTCCTGCAGATTTAGGTTTCAGGCTTATGCTAGCCCAGGTTCACCCCCATGTACCCAGTTGCCAGGTCCCCCGATGAACCTAGGACCCATGCTCATACCCACAGACCAATATTTCAGACCTGCCTTTGCAGCCCCGTGGGGTAGGCTCACCAACGTGGACCCCAGCTCCAGACCTGCCCTAACAGACCCAGGTTACAAGCCTACCCCAGTGAACTCAGGTATTAGACTTGCTTGCCTATTTATCCAAGTACCAGGCCAGCCCATCTGAGAACTCTAGGATCAAGCCAGTCTTTGGATTCTGGCAAGTGACCCACCCATAAACTCTATATGGGCTAAAAAAAGAGATTTCCCTCCTAAAGCCATTATGTAAAACTTTGAAGAGATTACTCTATCTTGAGATGTGTAAAAACCAACACACAGCCACAAAAATCACATAATCAGGGAAACATAACCAAGATAAATAAAGCTCTAATAATTGACCCTAAAGAAATGGAAATCTGTAATCATCTGAAGCCCATTGAGCTATTAGACATCACAGATAGACAAACTAAATCAGGAAAACAACATATGACCACATTGAGAAGTTCAACAAAGAAAATCATTTTTTAAAAAATGAAACTTTTTGGCCGGACGCCTATGGTTCAACGGGCTAAGGCGCCAGCCACATACACCTGAGCTGGCGAGATTGAATCCAGCCCAGGCCCACCAAACAGCAATGATGGCTGCAACCAAACAATGGCCGGGTGTTGTGGCAGGCGCCTGTAGTCCCAGCTACTTGGGAGGTGGAGGCAGGAGACTCGCTTGAGCCCAGGAATTGGAGGTTGCTGTGAGCTGTAATGCCACGGCACTCTATCCAGGGTTACAGCTTGAGGCTCTGTCTCAAAAAAAAAAAAAGCTAAAAGTCAAAAGCATTAAAAGTAACTATTACTACAATGATTTTTAATGGATACATAAAAAGATTTACATTGTGACATCAATAACATGAAAGGAGAAGCTAATGTGCAGAGTTAAGTTGTTAAGTGAAGGCAAAGTTATTAGCACAACAGTAGACTGTTGTTTATGTTTTATGTATTTCTCATGGTAACCACAGAAAAAAACAAAGTAGATATCCAAGAAGTAAAGACAAAGGAATCAAAGCATACCACTGCAAAAATTATCAAACTATTATGGAAGACAGCAGCAAGAGAAGAACAGAGGAACAATTGAATTATAAAACAATTGGAAAACAGTGACTCAAATGGCAATAGTAAGTCTTTACCTACCATTAATTACCTTAAATAAAAAAAAGTAATAATTATTTTAAATGTAAATGGATTAAATTCTAATCAAAAGACATAGAGTGGCTAAATGGATTCTTTAAAAAAATCAAACTGCGTGCTGCCTACAAAATATTTACTTTAGTTAATGACACACATAGACTGAAAATGAAGTGTTTAAAAAAGACATTTCAGGCTTGGCGCCTGTGGCTCAACGGGCTAAGGTGCCAGCCACTTACACCTGAGCTAGCAGGTTTGAATCCACGCTGGGCCCGCCAAACAACAATGACGGCTGCAACCAAGAAATGGCCAGGCGTTGTGGCGGGTGCCTGTAGTCCCAGCTACTTGGGAGGCGGAGGCAGGAGACTTGCTTGAGCCCAGGAATTGGAGGTTGCTGTGATCTGTGATGCCACGGTACTCTATACAGGGTGACAGCTTGAGGTTCTGTCTCAAAAAAAAAAAGACATTTCATGCAGATGGGAGAGGAGAGGTGAGGTAGCTATACTTGTATCAGACAAGATAGAATTCAAGTCCCAAACTGTCATATGATATAAAAAAGGTAAAAGGAGCAATATGGGTTTGAATTATGTGGGTACATGTATACATGGAGATTTTTTTCAAACAAATATGGATTGAAAATACAGTATTAGCAAGAAGAGTGTGGAGTGCCTATATGTAGAATGCCTACTTTTCATGTATGCAGATTCTGCAAGGCCAGCTGTGGGACTTGAATGTGTGTGGATTTGGACAATGTGGGAGGTTCCAGAACAGATCCCCAATGCCCAATTCTGGAGCACCTATATAAATAAAGCAAATATTAACAGAACTGAAGGAGAAAATAGTAATACAATAATAATGGGGGAGTTGAGTGCCCCATTTTCAACAATGGATAGATGAGAAAAGCAATAAGGAAACAGCAGACTTGAACAATTCTCTAGACCAAATAGGTGTAACAGATGTATACAGAACATTCATTCTACAGCAGAAGAGAACACAGTCTTTCAAGTGCACATGGAACAGTCTCAAATATCAATCATATGTTAGGGCATAGAATGAGTATTAACAAATTTAAGAAGATTAAAATTCACAAATATGTGGAAATTTAAAAATTCACTTCTGATCAATTTATAAGAAGAGAAATAAAAATGTATTTTGAGACAAGCAAAAAAGGAAACACAATATTCAAAACTTATGGAATGTAGGAAAAGTATTATATGAAGGAAGTTTAGCAATAAATGCCTTATTAAGAAAAAAAAAAACTGTCCCAAGTAACCTAATCATATGCTTCAAGGAGCTACAACAAGTAGAACACACTAAGCCAAATGTTAGCAGAAGGAAGCAAATAATAAAAGTCAGAGCAGGAATAAATTAAGCAAAAACTAGAAAGACAATAGAAAATGTAAATGAAACTAAGATTTTTTTTTTTTAAATAGAGATGAGATCTTGCTATGTTGTCCAGGTTGGTCTCAAACTCCTGGGCTTAAGTGATCCTCTTGTCTTAGTCTCCTGAGTAGCTAGAATTACAGGTGGGTATCATTGCATTGGGCTAGATTTTTTTTTAAAGATAAACAAATTTGACAAACCCTAGGCTAGCCAACGAAAAAAGAACTAAAATAAGATTGTAAAGTAAAGCAAAGACATTGCAGCTGCCACCATGCCACCATAGGAATACAACAAAGGATCTTAAGAGACTAGATTTCAGATGCCAACAAATTGTATAACCTAGAAGAAATGAATAGAATTGTAGACACATACAGCCTACAACAACTAAATCATGATAAAATAGAAAATCTGAAATGACCACTGAAGAATAATGATATTGAATCAGTAATCAAAACCTCTCAGGAAAGAAAACCCCAGGACTTGATGGCTTCACTGATAAATTCTACCAAACATTAAAAAAGAATGAATGCCAGTACTTCCCAAACGCTGCCAATAAATTGAAGAGGAAGCAACACTTTCGAACATATTTAATGAGGCTATCATTACCCTGATACCACAGCAGAGAAAGACACTACAAGAAAAGAAAATTACAGTCTCAGTATTCTTGATGATATGAGCCAACCATATTCAGTAAAATGGGAAAGGGATTGTATACCATGATCTAGAAAGATTTGTCCTTGGGATCCAAGGATAGTTCAACCTATGCAAAACAATAAATGTTTTGCACCACATTAACAGAGTGAAAGATAAAAATCATACGATTACCACGAATTGATGTAGAAAAGGCATTTTACAAAATTTAGTGTCCTTCATGATAAAAACTCTCAGCAAATTAGATATAAAAAGAATGTACCTCAACAAGAGGTACAGCAAAAACAGGCCATATATGAGAAGCCCACAGTCAGCATAATCTCCAATGTTGAAAAGCTTTTCCCTTCAGATCAGGAACAAGACAAAAAATATTTGATTTTGCCCCTTCTATTCAACCTAGTACTGGGAGTTGTAGGCAAGGTAAAGATGTCCAGGCATCCAGACTGGAGTAAACCTCTTTGCAGGTGACATCATGTTGTATATTGACAACCCTAAAGATATATCAAAAATCTTTTAGAACTAATAAGCAAATTTAGTTAAGTTGTAGGATACAAAATTGACATAATCAGTTTCATTTCTACCCAGTAACAATGAACTATCTGAAAAATAAATGAACAGTGCTGTTTACAAGAGTATAAGAAATTACTAAGACTACATTTAACCAAGGAGGTAAAATAACTGAACATTGAAAACTCTGAAACATTGATGAACAAAACTGAAAACAAATAAAGCATGGACTTTTTCATGGATTGGAAGAATCAAAATTGTCAAAATACTTAATTTTCCCAAAATGATTTATAGATTCAGTAAAATCCCCATTTACATGCCAATGGCATTTCTCATAGAAGTAGAAAGAAATGATGTTAAAATTCATGTGGAACCACAAAAAGTCCCAAATAGCCAAAGCAGTCTTGAGCAAGAAAAACAGAGCTGGGGCCCTTGCACACCTGAAAATAATTGTAAGGCTATAGTAATCAAAGTACTATTGTAGACATATAGACTGAAGGTCTAGAGAAATAAACCTAGGAATGAACACATTTACAATCTATTGGTCTTTGACAAAGGTGCCAAGAACACATACTGGGGAAAGGATAGTTTCTTTAATAATAAATGGTGTTGAGAAACAGTATCACATGCAGAAGAATGAAGTTAGACTCTTACCTTACACTGTAAGGTAAACATCAGCTCACAATGGAGTAAAGACGAACATAAAACCTGAAACTGTAAAATTACTAGAAAAAAGTAGGTAAAAATCTTTTTCACATTGAGCAGGGCAATTATTTTTTGGATATGCCCCTAAAAGCACAACCAGTAAGAGCAAAAATAGACATATGGGATTGCATCAAACTACAAAGCTTCTGCATAGCAAAAGAAACATCAGCAGAGTAAAGAGGCAACCTACAGAATGGGAGGAAATATCTGTAAGCTATATGCGTGGTGAAGAGTTCAGATCTTCAAGGAAATACACGTATAAGGAACCCAGAACACTCAAGAGCAAGTTCACATAACCTGATTTTAAAATGGGCAAAGGACTTGAACGTACATGTCTGGAAAGAAGATCTTCACATGGGTAACAGGTACGTGAAAGTGTGTTCAGCATCACTAATCGTCATGGAATGCAAATCAAACCCACAGTGATGTGTCACCTCACACATGTGACAACAGCTGTTATCAAAAAGACAATAGGTGACAAGCGTTGGCAGAGACCCTGAGAAAGGGGAGTCCTTCTTGTACGCTGTCAGTGGGAGTGTAAACTGGTACAGCTGTTATGGAAAACTGCATGGAGGTTTCTCAAACAGAAACCACTCAGGAAGCTGATCCAGCAATTCGCTTTGGGGTATACATGAACGGAAATAAAATCAGTGTCTTGAAGAGGTACCCGTATTTCCATGTTTATTGCAGCATTACTCAGAATTGCCAAGATTTGGAAACGATCTAAATGTTGACGGATGAGTAAAGGAAATGTGGTCTGTGAGTGTGTATATATGTGTGTGTACACACATGTACAGGGACCTCATGTCCAGCATGGTGACTGTCGCAGGTGTGGGCATGTACTGCCCTCCCCCCAGGTGCCCCATAGCTTCTGTCTTGCTCTCCCGCTCCCCATTGTCTGAGTTAGAAGGTGATGCTTCATTCAGGACCCTACTGAAGCAGGACGCTGTGCTTTCAGGGAGACAGTCATTTGTCAGCTTTCTTTGCCCTTCATTTCCATCCATGCTATTAATATATTCAGCATTCTCCCTTGTATTTCCATTTAGTACTGAAAGAGCTTTTGATCTAATTTTGTCTTCCGTTGATTGTCTCATTGAGAATCTAGGAATGGGGCAGGGCCTGTCTCCATACTGACATCATGCCAAGAAGCTTTCCCCTTCCCCCTTCATTGGCTATTAAATCTGAAAATGTTCCCAGTCATGGATGTCCTCATATCTAGGAAAAATAAGGTCATAAATATTAAGATTGAGAGATGAGACTGGACAGGTGAGTAGGAATGAAAAGCTTCAGTGATTGCATGAAGCTGAGAAGATTGGATTTTAGTATTGGGCTTATTTACCTCAAGAGTGCCTTTAGCAAAACTCCTGATTGTTTAAATTTGGGGGAAATGGCCCTGGTAACACACTGGACAATGAAAGCGAGGAAGTAAGGGTTTGAGTAAATTTAGGGTGACCAACTGTCCTCGTTTTTCTTTGGGGGAGGACATCTCAGAACACTGGACTTTCAATGTTAAAAGGAGGGAATTCCTAAACAAGAGTTGGTCACCTTGCAGTCTTTTGCATATGATTTGAAATTTCATGCTACAATGAATGTTCAGATCTCTCTTCATTCACTGCCATTGCAGGCCGCGTTTAGCCAGCAAAGATTGAGAGCTTCTTTTCCATTTTTTTGAATAATCCCCAAACTCAGATTCCAATTGGATATAGAGTCAGTTACTTTTTAGCTGCATTGTGAGATAGCACTGGTAAATAGATACTTTTTAATGTTTTATTTCTAAAAATTATTAGAAGTAGTCATTTAAAGCTGGGAATGTTTTTACTGTATCATTTGAGATGTACAATCCATGAAGCTTGAGTCACCTTTATAGACATAGAGTTTTAGATAAATTAGAAGCTCATAAATGAAAATGACAAATTTCTTTTTGAAAGTCAAAGGATTAGAGACAATTGGAAGCAATTTCAAAAGAGCGATTTGATTAGAGCATTGCCAAGGATTTACATAAAGGTATAAGCCTCAAAATATAAATTTTAATGTTGTGTTTGCCACTTGACCTGCATTGTGTTCAATGTCCCTCAGTGAAACAAAAGCGCTTAACAAACAGGTTCATTAAGATGATTTTCCACCCTAATGATGTATGTGGATCCTCGTACTAATACAAAGGAGTATTTGCTTAAATGAGTTTGGCATTTATGTGTTTCCTAGAAATTGTTTCAGTCTATTATGAAAACCTAGCCTGGGAACCCTCTGCATCCCTGGCTTTTTATGTTTTTGCTTGACTGTGAAACCCCCTTAGGCAAAATAGTCAGGAACAACCAGAAATGCTCAGGAATTTCCTTCATCCGTGTCCTCAGAGATGACAAACTGAAAGAGCATGGTCATTTGACCTTCTTCATCAGGACTTAAAGCCACACTCCTGAGCCTAAGTCTTTGCTTTGATCTTCTATTTTGTTGTATTTATATTTACAGTTAAAATTACAAATGTATCACCGATATGTGTATCCTCACCTCTCGTTACATTTTGTAGTAGTGCCTACAGTATCCTAATGTCTTGTCACTTACCTCCGTCACTTGTTCCTGTGAAAACCCGCGAGTGGCTCTTGATTTCACTCTTCCCGTGACTTCGCTTATCTAGGCCATTAGCATGTCCAGTTGTCTTTCCCCAGAACTGTCTGAGTCTGGTATCTGCCCATCATCTCCCCCGCTGTCTCTGTCGGCCCTGTCACTGTCAACTTCTGTGTGACCTACCAGCAACAGCTTCCTGAGTGGTCTTCCTGCTTCAACTCTTATTTCCCTTTAGTCCTTTCTCTTTCCTATACAGCTGGCAGAATGGGCTTTTGAAAGTTAGGTCAGTATTTTCCTGCTTGAAGTTTTCTAAGGGCTTGGCAGAACACCTAGAATAAACCCCGACCCTCACCATGAACAATAGAGACCTCGTTGATCTGTCCAACTTGCCCCCGGCCACTCTCACCGTGCTCGTGCACAGATCACCCTGGCCTTTCTTTTTCCGCAAGTGCATCAAGCTTATTTCCACTTCAGTGCCTTTGCCCTAGCTATTTGCTCTGCCTGGAATTTTCTCACTGGCATTTCTGGCGTGTTATTATTCAGATCTCAGTTTGAGTGTCAGCCATGAATGTTATGTATAAAGTGGTGCACTGTTTCCTTGTACCCCCAATAATTTTTAAGCTTGTTAAATTATCCTCCTATATTTCCTCCATAGAATGTCACATCTGGAGTCCTTGTGTATGTATTACGTGTATCTTCTCCACCATAATGCAACTTCCATGAGAACAGAGACTTTGTTTGGTCACTGTGCAGAGAATGGTGCTGGGTGCTCAGTAGTTGCTCATTGTATTAAATTAAGTGACACACATAAGGGTTTTTCTTTGCTAGGAGAACAACCTAGGGGACTAACTTAATATACTTGGATGTGTATTTTATTGGTCTCAAGATGATGAACTATGTAGTCTTAAAACTTTTCTGAACCCTTTTCAGTTGAGATCATACATATACATACACACAGATTAAAAAAAATTTTTTTAAGTAGTTTTAGGTTCACAGCAAAACTGAGTGAAAAATACAGAAAATTCCCATATATCCCTGCTGCAAAAGCTTCCCCAGCTATTAACATCGCACAGCAGAATGGTGTGTTTGTTACAATCGATGAGCTTGTATTTACATGTCATTATCACCCAAAGTGCGTGGTTTATATTAGCATTCACTCACAATGTTGTAAATTCTCTAAGTTTATAGCATAGGATATATACAGATATATATTATATCAGATATCCATTGTATGTCATACAGAATATTTTCACTAATCTAAAAATCTTCTGTGTTCTGCCTGCTCCTCCTTCTGTTTCCCCAGTCCTGGGATCCTTGAGTTTTTCCTGTCTTCAATAGTTTTGCCTTTTCCAGATGTCACAGAGTTGGAATCAGACAAGAGGTAGCCTTTTCAGACTGGCTTCTTTCACTTTGTGATGTACAGTTAAAGTTCCTCCTTGGCATGTCGTGGCTGGATAGCTCATTTCTTCTTAGCACTGAATAATGCTTCATTACTTGAATATTCTATACTTGATCCATTCACCCACGGAGGGACATCTTGGTTGCTTCCAAGTGTTGGCAGTTTTGGACCATGCTGCTATATTCATGTGCAAGATTTTGGGTGGATGTAAGCTTTCACCTCTTTTAGATAAATACCAAGGAGCATGGTGGCTGGGTTGTATGGTATGCGTATGTTTAGTTTTATAAGAAAGTGCCAAGCTGTCTCCCAAACTGCCTGTGCCATTTGGATTCTCACTAGCAACAAGTAACTGTTCCTTTGCTCACATCCACACTAGCATTTGATGTCATCAGCTGTTTTGGCTTTGGCTGTTCTAATAGTTGTGCAGTGGCTTCTCACTGTGTTTTAGTTTGTAATTCCCTAATTGCATACTGTGTTGAACGTCATTTTATGAGCTTATTTGCCATCTGCGTGCCATCTTTGGTGAAGCGTGTGTCCAGATCCTTTTCTGGCTTTTGTTGTGTCTTTTTGTTTCTTTGTTTTTTAACAGATAGAGACAAAACCGTGTTGGGCAGGCTGGGGTGCAGCATCAACTCGCAGGCCTGACCGCAGAGCTCTGCAGCCCCGGCCCCTGGATGGAGGGTATCCTCTTGTGCAGCCTCCTGAGTGGCCGCACTCCAGGCAGCCACCACTACCCCCAGCCTTTACCCATTCTTAAAGTGGGTTGTTAGTTTTCCTTTTGTTGAGTTTTAAGGGTTCTTCATATATTTTGTATGATAGTCTTTTGTAAGATGTGTCTGTTGAAGATATTTTCTCCCAGTCTGTGGCTTGTCTTTTTACATTGACAGTGTCTTTCCGGAAAAAGTTTTTAATTTTAATGAAATCTAGCTTTTCATTTATTCTATAGATTATATCTTTGGCATTGTATCTAAAAAAACCACCGTCATAATCAAGTGCATCCAGATTTTTTCCTATCTTAAGGAGCTTCATAGTTTTTGAGTTTCACACAGATCATTAAGTCTATGATCTGTTTTGAGTTAATATTTGTGAAAGGTATAATGTCTGTGTCTAAATACACTTATTTGGATGTGGATGTCTTTGCTTGAACTCCACTGGTGAAGATGTCACCTTTGTTCTCTGTGTTGCCTTTACTCCTTTGACAAATATCAATTTATATTTATGTGGGTCTGTTTTGGGGCTTGCTGTTCCATTCCATTGATCTGTTTGTCTAGCCTTACCCCAGTAGCACACATCTTAATTGTGCATCTTTATCCACATAGTAAGTCTTCAAATTAGATGGTGTCAGTCCTTTAATGTTGCTCTTGTCCTTTGACACTGCATTGACTGTTCTGGATCTTCTGTCTCACCTTTTAAACTTTATTATTTTATTTTTTTATTTTTATTTTTTTGTTGTTGAGACAGAGCCTCAAGCTGTCACCCTGGTTAGAGTGCTGTGGCATCACAGCTCACAGCAACCTCCAATTCCTGGGCTTAAGCGAGTCTCCTGCCTCTGCCTCCCAAGTAGCTGGGACTACAGGTGCCCGCCACAACGCCCGGCCATTTTTTGGTTTCAACCATCATGTTGTTTGGCGGGCCAGGCTGGATTCGAACCTGCCAGCTCAGGTGTACGTGGCTGGTGCCTTAGCCCGTTGAGCCACAGGCACTGAGCCTAAACTTTATTTTTGTTTTTATTTTTTTGAGACTGAGTCTCACTTTGTCACCCTAGGTAGAATGCTATGGCATCATAGTTCACAGCAACCTCAAACTCCTGGGCTCAAGCGATTGATTCTCTTGAGTAGCTGGGACTACAGGCGCCTGCCACAACATCTGGATATTTTTAGAGATGAGGTCTGGCTCTTTCTCAGGCTGGTCTCAAACCTGTGAACACAAGTAATCCACCCGCCTCAGCCTCCCAGAGTGCTGGTATTACAGGCATGAGCCACCATACCCAGCTCATTCAAACTTTAGAATCAGTTTGTTGATACATATAAAATAACTTGCTGGGATTTTGATATGGATTGCATTGAATGTATAGATCAAGACACTAGAGTTTTACTATCCATGTATATGAAATATCCTCATTTATTTTTTTCTTTAATTTCTTTCATCAGGATTTTATAATTTTTCTCATATTATTTTGGTTTATTTTATTTATTTATTTTTTTGTAGGGACAGAGTCTCACTTTACGCCCTCAGTAGAGTGCTGTGGCGTCACACAGCTCACAGCAACCTCCAACTCCTGGGCTTAGGCGATTCTCTTGCCTCCGCCTCCCAAGTAGCTGGGACCACAGGCGCCCACCACAACGCCCGGCTATTTTTTTTGTTTTGCAGTTCAGCCGAGGCTGGGTTTGAACCTGCCACCCTCAGTATAAGGGGCCGGCGCCCTACTTGCTGAGCCAGAGTTGCCACTCTTTTCTCATATTTTGTTAGATTTATACCTAAGTATTTTCATTTTTGGAGGTGCTAATGCAAATGGCATTGTGTTTTTAATTTCAATGTCCACTTGTTCATTGCTGGGAAAGTGATCAGCTTTGTACATTAATCATGCATTCTACAACCTTGCTATAAATGCTTATTAGTTGCAGGAGATGTTTTCAGACAGTTCTTTGCAATTTTCCTCATAGAGAATCATAATCTGTGAACCAAGATATTTTAATTTTTTTCTCCTTAAGTTATGTATCTTTTATGTCCTTTTCTTATTGCATTAGCTAGGATTTTCAGTATGATGTTGAAAAGTAGTGGTGAAAGAAGACAGCCTTGTTTTATTTCTTCTCTTAGTGGGAAGCCTCTAGTTTTGCACCACTAAATATGATGTTAAGTGTACCTTTTTTTTTTTAAGACTTTTTTATGTTTTGGGGAGGTCCTTCTCTATTTCTGATTTACTGAGTTTTTATCAGGAATGAGTATAGCATTTTGTCAAAATGGTTTTGCCATACATACTGCATATGGCATAAATCTTACTTGGTTATGGTATATAACTCTTTTTTCACACATCATTGAATTAAGTTTTCTGATGTTTTGATGAGTGTTTTTACATCTGTGTTCATGAGAGATATTGTTCTTTAGCTTTCTCCCAACACTGTAAATATTTCGTTTTACTTTCTTCTTGCATGGTTTGTGAGAAGTCACATGTAATTTTTTTCTTTTTTCTCCTATAGATAAACTTTCATTTACTTCTAGTTTCTTTTGCATTTTTTTTTTCTTTATGTTTGACTCTCTGAAGTTTGAATATTTTATACCAAGGTGCAGGTGTTTTCTCTGAGCTTCCTGGATCTCCGGTTTGGTGTCTGACTTTACTTTGTGAAAATTCTTAGTTGTACTGCTTCTAATATTCTTCTGTCCCTTTCTTTCTAATCCTTCGGTTAGTCCCAACATATATGTATTATACTTTTTGTAGTTGTCTTGGAGTTCTTGGATATTCTTTTTTTTCCTCTCTCTCTTTAATTTTCAGTTTTGGAAGTTTCTGTTAACATATCCTCAGACTCGGAAACCTTTCTTCTCCCTTGTACAATTTGCTAATGAGCCCATAAAAGGCATTGTTCATTTTTGCTACGGGCTTTAGATCTCAAGCATTTCTTTTTGATTCTTTCTTAGGATTTCCATCTCTCTTCTTATATTACCTGTCTGTTCTTGCATATAGTCTACTTTGTCCTTTAGAGCCTTCAGTAAAAGTAATTATAAATTTTTAAAAATTATATTCTGATAATGCTAACATTTTTGCCATATCTGTGATTTTTAATCAGTTTTTTACAACTATGGTTTTTGCTATTTAGAATGCCATGTACTTTTTTCTTGATAGGCAGACATAGTGTATTGGGTAAAGGAATTGGAGTGGGAAAGAAGCAGTCTACTATATAATCTGATTATTAGGTCCTAGTCTTTCAGTCTGTGCCCCTGAACTGTGAACTTCATAAATGCTTCCCAGCGTTTTTTCCCCCATTTTTAGGTGGGATGGGATGACTAGCAGGGACTAGAGTTCCATATTTTCCTTCCCCCATTCGGAAGGCTGGAAGGATCTGCAGCTGGATATTTCCGTTCTTCCTGGTGAAAGGCTACAGCCGCCTAGCATTAGGTAATTTTTCCTCTTTGGTAAACCTCAGTAGGTTGGGCTCTGGTAAAAATTGCTTCTCTTGAGGGCCAGGCCTTGTTACAAAGAATAGTATTCTGTTATGTTGAAAAATGGATCTTTTTTCTTTCCTCCTGCTGGAATTACGAGCTTTTTTCTTGGATCTTCAGCATGCAGGTAGAGCTCCTGGAGATAAAATTTATGGAAGTGTGGGGGTCCCAAAGACTGGATTCCCCTGGACGCTCAATCTTGTCCACACTGGGTCTCCAGCAGTTTGTTAATTACAGTTCTGACTTTTCTGCCCTGGTACTGATTCCCATAGATGTTTCTATTCCTTGGTTTCAACTATGGTAAATTGTCCCTCTCTGTTTCCAACCTGTATGTCTTTCCAGAGTGGTGATGGCAAATTACATCTGACTGAAAATTGTTGCTTTTGGGCTTACAGTGCAGGTCTGTAACATATCACAATGAAACTTCAAATGTTGTATCATTTTTTCTCATTCCTTCTCTCCTTTGTGCATTTTACTTATTCATGTGTTATAAACCTCACAATACATTTTTTGTTTGTTTGTATTTTACTTTTAACAGCCAATTATCTTTTCGTGGTACTTTTTATTCCTTTGGGCAGAGCCAAATGCCTTCTGACATTTTTTTTTTTTTTGTAGAGACAGAGTCACTTTGTTGCCCTCCGTAGAGTGCTGTGGCATCACACAGCTCACAGCAACCTCTAACTCCTGGGCTTAGGCGATTCTCTTGCCTCAGCCTCTTGAGTAGCTGGGACTACAGGTGCCCGCCACAATGCCCGGCTGTTTTTGTGTTTTTTGCAGTTTGGCTGAGCTGGGTTTGAACCCGCCACCTTCGGTATATGGGGCTGGCGCCCTACTTGATGAGCCAGAGGTGCCGCCCCTTTCTGACATTTTTATTTGGCCTGGAGAATTTTGTAACAGTTTTTATAGCATAAGTCTACTGAATAAAAATTCGTCCAGCTTTTTTCTGAAAAGTCTTAATTTCACTTTTATTTTGGAATGGTTTTCCCTGAGTACAGGCTTCTTGGTTGACACTTGTTTCCTTAAGTATTGTGAACGTGTCACCCAGTTGTTTCTGAGGTGTGTAGCTTCTGATGAGAAGCTTGCTGTCATTCTAATCTCTAACCTTCCATATTTAATATGGCTTTTTTCCTGCCTACTTTTAAGACTTTCTCTTTATCAATGATTTTCAGAAACTTTATGGTGATAAGCATTAGTTGGTCTTACTCATTTTTTTCATTGGAATTCATTGAGCTTATTTGATCTCTGACTTTGTTGTTTTCATGAAATTTGGAACATTTGGGCCATTGTTTCTATAAGAATGTCTATTTTTTTTATTACTCTCCTGTCTCTTTGGTTCAAATTATATTTTTGTTAAATTGCTTAATATTGTCCCATAGGTAATTGACTTCTTTCCTATTTTTATAGTCCTTTTCCTCTGGCCCCTTTATTTTGGATGGTTTCTTTTTACGTAAGTTGTACTTAAGAGATCAGCCGTCTTTTCTTCTTTGGTGTCAAATTGGTGTTAGTCTCAGTCAATATGATTTTTTGTTCCAAACACTACATATTTAATTTTTAAAAGCTTCGTTAGTAGAAAAACTGGTCAGTAAACAGAGGTGGCCAACACAAGGAACTAGGCCTGCTGTGCTAGTACCTACATGTCGTCCATGTCCGGTCTGTGAACATCAGGTCAACTTAAAGAGCTGGTCAGTATGGGGAGATGGTCAACTATGGAGGTTCTACTGTATGTAAAAGGAAAGATATGTATATTAACAGGAAGGAACGAGTGCTACATATACTCACATATGTATGTGTATATATACGTATATGGGGGGGGGGCGTCGCTCTCATTTCTTCCTCTGTTGTTTCCTGGGTGGATTTCTGGGTGGATGCTGGGTATTGCACACTGTATTTGTTGGGTGTGGGATTTTGTTGTACTTCTTAAAATACTGTTGCCTCTCTCTCTAACGAATGCATAAATTACTAAGAATAAATTATAACTTTTTGAGGCTTGGTTTAAGCTTTACTTGAAAGATACAGAACAACCTGTAATCTAGGACTACTAGTTAATCCTACTGCTCTGGTGACACTTTTCTAAGGATTACCTTGTATCTCATGTTGGAGGAGCTAGTTCCTTGCTGGGAACATAAAGTATTCATGGCCCTGTGGGAGGTCTGAGATTTGTTCAGCTGCTGCTTTCTGGGGCTTCCCTTTCTGGCCCTCGAGAAGATTTTATTCACACACCTGCAGATCAGTGCTCACCCTGAAAGTGAGGGACCCCTTCTGCGACCTCACTTGGCCTCCCTTGTGTTCCAGTATCCTGCCCGTCAGGTCCCTGCTGCCTGGGCCTTCCCAAACTCTATCTCTGTCTGCTCACTCAGCAAGGAAGGAGCCGGGAAGTCTCCTTTCTGACTTCCTCTTTCCTACTGTGTGGCTTTGAAACTGTTTCCATGGAGGAAGTTAGGGCAGTTTTAAGCCTCTCTCATCTATTTTATTTTTCTTCTCCCTGGGATCATAGCTTGCTTAGTTTTCCAGTGGGAGAAACCTTTTGATTGCTATTTTTGCTTGTCTTGTAGTTGAAGACAGAAGGGTGAACCTTATCACTGCTACTTCTTAATATTCGTAGGCAGAAGGCCCTTTTTCACTTTTCCTTTCTATATTTTGAGCAATATTGTAGGTTTTTGCTGACATGTCAGGGGCCTGGTGGCCTTTGGCTCTTAGTGAGTATCATTGCCTTTCTTAGGATCTTGATAAGAATCCCATGTTGCCTGTTGAGGAAATCATTGCTAGAGAACATTACAACTCTCTTTTTGGTAACAAGGAAAGTGATGTCCTGAGCAGAGATGACACAGATTTTGCCTAACTGTGGCACCATTTCATAAGATATGCAATACCCTGGTCGCTGGTTTTTCTCCCATTGCTGTGGTTTTAGGAATAGTCAGCTGATGAATTCACCACCACGCCCTTCTTGGTTGCAAATCCAGAGACATGAATTCTGCTGTGAAACCAGATGTGCAGTGTGCTGAGCTGGTTGGTTTGTTGCCTGGAAAATTGTTGGGGGCAAAATTGATACTTTGATTATGGAGATTTTCAGATTAAAGCTATTTGACTCTAAATAATATAAAAGAATGTTGTGTTATTCTGAAGAAAAGATGGTCGTTGATATAGCATGCTATTACAGTGGATGAACAGATATTCTGTTCACTGAGGATAGTCCTGGTTAGTACCTGTTGTCTAGAGTCAAAGCATGCCCTTTCATTCTTCAAAGTGTCATGGTTTGTGTGACCTTATGTTACTTATACACAAAGGGTGCCCCAAAAATGCATACATGTTTTAAGAAAGGAAAAAAAACTGTATTAAATTTGTAATATTCAAGTCAGATTTGACTTCTGCTGTTATAGGAGGTGCTCAATGTGACTTATATTCATCTTTCATTATTGGAATCGAATATATATATATGTATATAGAGAATGAGAGAGAAAGAGAGAGAGAGAGGGAGATTCTACTTAAAAGGGAATGTTTATGACTATGCAGTGTTAACTCCTTGCTTGTTATCATTTCCTGAGTGGTGGATTTACTGTTTGCTTTGTATTTTAAATAGTATCTAGTATATATACTGACTAATAAATGCATTTTTTTTTTAAATCTTTGGTATTCTTCCTGTAGACGATCTCAATGCCACCCACCAACACTGTGTTTTGGCTGGTTCACAACCTCGGTTTAGCTCCACCCACCGAGTGGCAGAGGTAAGTGTAAATAAAAATGTGATTTCCACCTAATTGGATGTGACAGAAGTGGTTGCATGAGCGATTTATCATAGCGCTTTGGAAGAGCATTTGATAGGAAAATTGCTTCCATCTAACTTGACTTTGGGCCCTGTTTACTTGCTTTTTTAGCTTTGGGTTATGTTGGACACAGTTTTAAAAAGTGTATTCACAGCATGGGATAAGCATATTTTGCTTCTTGGGGTTGTGATTCTTGGAGAAGGAAAACGCCATTGGTAAGTGTCAATAGCTAGAGTTTTATTTAGGGAGAGGTACCTATCAAGGTCAGGGGCAGGAAATGGGCGGAAGGGAATGGGGTGGATTTGTATGCTGGTGCATCTGTTAGCTGTGGCTGCATTCAGATAGTCAGGAATTTCCTTTAATTTTTTGGTTAGACTTCTGGCCATGTGAATGTAAATTGAACAGAAAATTATAGAAGTGCCAAGGAGTTTCTGAGCTCCCCACTGTATTCACAGTATAGACTTGATTGTTACCTTCTGCTACCACTTGTAATGGCTGATGGTCAGCTGCTCAGACTAGTTCAAAGAGGAAAATTTAAAAATGAGAAAAACTGGGGTCCCATTGCTCAGTTAAGAAGGGTTCGAGACATGAGCTTTGTTATCTGTTCTTTGCTTTATAGTTTGACTGTTCATGGACCCCCAGGGGACAAGTTTGAGAAAATTGGGTAGAAGTGATACAGAAAAGTAGCAGGGACACAGGCACAGGGCTTTCGCTATCAAGACTGTGTGGGTCCACAAGGCAACGTCATGTCTTCTGGTAATTAAGTAACTTTGCATTGCTATGTGGCAGGACAGAATGAGAGGAGAGGAATGAAGATAGAACATAAATGGAGAAGCAACAATATTAAGGGTCATGTAGAAGAAGGAAGATGCCTTCAAAAGGAGATGTCCAGAAAGAAATCAAGGAAAACAGCAAAAGGATAGTGTCATTGAAACCAAGTAGCAGAGAGTTCTGCACAAATGATAGCAGTAAATAACATTACGCACACAAGAGGACAGACAGGACAATGTCTATTACATTTAGAAATAGGAGTCCAATGGCAACCCTAGTGAAAGACGTGGAAGGGAGGACGGGGGTCACGCCATGGAGTGTAAGGAGATGTAGGGAGTGCACGATGCCAGCAAGCCCATCGTGCATTTCTTCCTTTCTTTCCCCCTTTCTTCTCATGTCCATTCCCTCGTTCACTTAAATATTTGAGTGTCAATTATGTGTCCTGCATGGCAGGCCTGGGAGATAGAGCCATCAGCATGACCATTATATTCACTGCGTTTGTTGAACTCACATTTTAGTTGGGGAGACAGATTTTAAATAAAGACAGAAATAATTATCTTAGATACCTGAAAGAAGTTCTGTTAGGAAGGAAGGAAGGGAAGAAAGAGGGAAAAAAGGGAGGAAGAGAAGAAGGGGAGAGAGGGAGGAAGGAAAAAAGGAGGGAAAGGAGGAAGGAAGGATTTAAACATTTCATTTCCCTGGTTATAGGTGTCTTTCTTTCTAGCTATAATCCTCCCAGGAATCTTGTTCTCACAGATCTCTTGAACATGTGACGACTTAAGTGTGCACTTCTAGCATGTTTCCTAATCTAACCTGGAGGGCAGGCGTTGGGGATAATAATCATTTCTAATTCATAGGGGTCTTACAAGGATTGAATTAGTTAATACACGTAAGTCTACTAGAATAGTAGATTGGCATACATTCAAAGAATGTTGGCCACTAACCATCTTTTCATTTTATTCTAATGAAAAACAATAGGAGATAGGAACAACTACAGCTCTTTGTATGGAAGGTTATTCTTTTTTCCATTTGTATACTAGAGTAAACATAATAAAGTAAGAAACATGAAATTAATAGTGAGTTTTGACTGTAAGAACTGCTATTCATCGAACACTGCTGTACAGGAGGAATCTCAGTTTGTTCATTCATTCATCAAACTTTTGTTTGTGTTCAAGCTAATATTTTAGACCCTTGTGAGCAGGAATGGTTGGTATGTTTAGTGTCTTCAAGTTGCGTACAGTCTAAGAGTAAGTGTAGTGTAGAACAGAAAGTATCAAGTAGCATAGGTGAAGTATGTGTTAGCCTTTCATGCCGGGTAACATGCAGGGATTGAACATGTAGGTGTTAGGGGATTTTAGGACGTTTTAGGATAGCTAATGGGATGAGCCAGGACTGAGGTGGGAATCTTATGATTGGGATGGGATGGTGATGCTTGGGAAAAACTGAGTGACTGACTGTGCTACGACCGGGTCCTAGGGAGCTAAGGCTGGTTTCTGCATGGGACTGCAAATTGTGAAAAATCCTGGATATCAGATTAGGTGTTTGAACTTAAGTTGGTTGGCCCTTGTGGGCTATTGATTATTTTTTATCTTGGTAGTGACATATTGGAGATAACTTTAAGAAGATGAAAATGATAGGGGGATCACTTCAAAGTATCAGGGTCTGAACTAAGGAAGGGGCAGAAGGGAGAAAGAAGAAATTCCCATGAATAATGTAAGAGACAGCATAAAACTGGGCAACTGACTAATGGGAATGGAGGGGGATTGCACTCATGAGTGAATGAATGAACTGTTTCCTGGATGCTTCCCATGTGCCAGGCTCTTGGAGGACTCATGAGTTTCCAGTCTAGGTGATTGTTTCGGAATGACATTACTATTAGTAGAAATAGGGGGTCTAAGACATTAGGTGAAGTTGGAACAGGCTGGGTTGGAACTGCCAAGCTAAGAGGTCCAACAGATGAATGGGAATGTGGAAATAAAATGTGTGAGAAAACAGGAAACTTCTTGCCCCTCTTCCCCACCTCCTATGGTAAATACACATATACAAAAAGCATCCGAAGGGTATAGTTTGAAAAGCACCAGGTGAAAAGCACCTGGCCCTGTTTCCTGTTCTCTAGGGGACCAATTTCATAGTCATTAGAACAGCATTGATTTCTAAATATCCCAAGGCTTAGCTTTCTCTGATTATTCATAATTGTATATCTTCTAATAATAGGTCAAACGTGGAACACTAATAAACTTAAAGAAACTAGTGTGTATTGTGATTTTCTTGGGAGGAAAACATTACCCTGAATCTGTGATTTCCATATTTTTATGTGAGCCGTATACCGAGTAGGGGTCAGCAAGCTATGCCTCTCAGGCCACCTGACTGTTTTTGCAAGTAAAGTTTTATTGATAGACAGCCACACTCATTTGCTTACATCTTATTTGGAGCCGAGGTGGAAAACTCACGTAGTTGCAACATGGTGTTCTGCAAGCCTAAAGTAGTTATTGTTTGGTCAGTTAAGAAAATGTGTGCTGATCTGTATTATAGTTGATCCTGGGTAAGCATGCCTTAAAAATCATCTTTAAATTAAAAGTAAATTAAAAAAAAAATGGCTCAACGGGTTAAGGAGCCAGCCACGTACACCTGAGCTGGCGGGTTCGAATCCAGCCCCAGGACCCACCAAACAACAATGATGGCTACAACCAAAAAATGGCCGGGCGTTGTGGCGGGCGCCTGTAGTCCCAGCTACTTGGGAGGCAGAGGCAAGAGACTCGCTTGAGCCCAGGAATTGGAGGTTGCTATGAGCTGTGATGCCATGGC